>JASDQU010735032.1:72556-85405 GCA_032191745.1 Picea mariana
AAGAAAGTTAATATTGGAACAGAACAATCACCTAAGCTCGCAAACGTTGGAGATTATTGGGATGATGCCACTATTGACAAGATCACAAAACTATTGCATGAGTATCAAGACTTGTTTCCAACCAAGTTTACTGATATGAAGGGTATTAAAGGGCCCATGGGAGAGATGAACATCCCCTTGAAACCAGATGCAAGGCCAGTCAAGTAGAGACCTTACAGACTGAATCCCAAATATAAGCAGAAAGTCAAGATTGAATTAGACAGAATGTTGGAAGCAGGAATCATAGAACCTGTTGAAGAGTCAGAATGGATTAGCCCTATGGTGGTCCAAGATAAGAAGACAAGAGAGATCATAATCTGTGTAGACTTGAGGAAACTGAATGATGCATGTTTACATGATCCATTCCCTACACCATTTACTGACGAAGTGTTGGATAATGTAGGAGGACAAGAGATATATTCCTTTACAGATAGATTTCCAGGTTATCACCAGATCAGGATTGCTAAAGAAGATCGTCATAAGACCACATTTGCAAAATAATGGGGATCCTACCAGTATAGAGTGATACCTTTCGGACTGAAGAATGCACCAACCATATTTTCTAGGGTGGTGGTCGAAGCATTCAAGGACTTCTTACATAAGTTTCTGGAAGCATATTTTGATGATTGGACTGTTTTTATCTTATTGCAAAATCATATTGAATGTTTAAGACTAATGTTGGATAAGTGCAAGCAATGTCAGATTTCCCTAAACCTGAAGAAGTGCATATTCTTTTCACCCTTTGGAGTGTTGCTAGGCCATATTGTGTGTAAACAGGGGTTGTTGGTAGATCCATCTAAGATTGTCATTATTGTTGATCTACCCCCTCCTACTTCAGTTAGACAGTTGCGCACTGCGCTGGGACATACGGGGTACTACAGAAAATTCATCAAGGGCTATGCACAGATTACTGCACCCATGGAGAAGCTCTTGAATAAATATTGTCAATTTCGATGGACAGAAGAATGCCAAAAGAGCTTCGACACACTGAAACAGAAAATGGTCACTACACCTATTCTGGTTTTCCCATATTGGAGTTAGGAATTTCATGTGCATGTTGATGCCTCGTCCATTGCATTAGGAGAAGTGTTAGCACAGCCAGGAGCAGGAGATATTGACCTCCCGTTATCCTTTGCTAGCAGGAAGCTCTCTACAACTGAGATAAATTACACTACCACTGAGAGAGAAGGTTTAGCCATGGTGTATGCACTGCAGAAATTTCACCACTACTTGTTGGGAGGACAATTTAAGATGTTCACCGATCACTCTGCATTGAAATACATAGTCAACAAGCCAGTGTTGGGGGGAAGAATATGCATATGGCTTCTGTTATTCCAGGAATATGATTTTGAAATTGTGGTCAAGCCAGGGAGAATGAATAAGGGACCTGACCACTTGTCTAGGTTAGAGCATGGAGAGGAACCTACTAGTCTGGAGGATATGCTACCAAATGCACAATTGTTGTCCATCAGAAAGGTTGATGATCACTTCGTCGAGATAGTCCAGTTCCTATCAACAGGAATGGCACCTCGCGAATATACAATCATCCAGAAGAAACAACCGGTAGTTTGTRCTGCAGATTTTTCACTTATAGTTGGACAGTTATACAAGATGGGACTTGATGAGATTTTAAGGAGATGTGTTATGGAGGCAGAGAGACCACTGATTCTAGCAGAAGCACACGAAGGCATCGCAGGAGGACACTATGCAGGGAAAGCAATAATGCAGAAGGTTCTTAGAGCTGGCCTCTAGTGGCCCACTTTACACAAAGATGCTAAGGAATACTACAGAGCCTGCGATGTATGCCAAAGAGTTGGGAAACCTTCCAAAAGAGATGAGATGACTTTAGCACATCAGCTAACTTTACAAGCCTTTGAGAAATGGGCAATTTATTTCATGGGACCTATCAACCCACCAGGGAAGCACACAAGAGCAAGATACGTCATCACTGCAAGAGAATATTTGACCAGATGGGCAGAAGCAAGAGCAGTCAAGGAATGTAGTGCAACTACAACTGCGCGATTCATATTTGATGATATCATAACCAGGTTTGGAAGTCCAAAGATCTCGATGAGCGATCAAGGTACTCATTTTATTAATAAAACTATTGAAGCCTTGACTCGGGAATTTGAAGTTCACCATCAAAGGAGAACTCCATACCACCCACGGGTGAATAGTATAGTCGAAGCTTTCAATAATATCTTGGAGACAATGCTGACGAAGATTTGCAGTGTAAAAAGGGATGATTGGGATTTGAGAGTACCAACAGTATTATGGGACTATAGAACCACTTGCAAGAAGATGACAATGCAGACTCCCTTTAAGTTGGTTTATGGTCTAGAAGCAGTCGTACTTATGGAATACTTAGTTCCTAGCTTAAGAATTGTAGCATTTACAGATATGGATGGAACAGTTGTTGTGCAAGACAGACTTGTGCAATTGGTAGAACTGGAAGAAGACAGATTCATTGCAGGATTTCACCAGCAGGTATAGAAGGAACAAGAAAAGGCCTACCATGACAGATATATCAAAAACAAAACCTTTAAGAAAGGAGATCTGGTATTAGTATATGAAAACAAGTTCATAAAGCATCCATGGAAGTTCAGGACACATTGGCTTGGGCCATATGAGGTTGCCTATGTTACAGAAGGAGGAGTTGCGCAGTTGAATACTTTTAAGAGAGAATGGAAGGAAGGTTTGGTAAATGAGAGTCGGTTGAAATTGTACTATGACAACCAGTTGTCTCGCAGCTCTCAGTAAAAGCATAAGAATAAGGGTCTAGGTACCAGGTGCAGTTGAAAATGGGTACCAAACATAGAAAAACAGTCTGCACAAGGAAGGGAAGAACATAATAGAGACAATAGGTTGCTTCACGCAGTCTAAAGACGAAGAGAAACAGAAGGTTCAGACCTCCAGTGACTCGGGATGAGTCACGGCTTAGTGTTGGGGGCTTGTTGGCCCTTGGTTATGGATTAAGAAAGAAAGCGAAGAAAAAGGAAAAGAAAAGACGAAGTATGAACTGCGCGAAAGACACATTGACTGAGATTTGATCGAAGTGGTCAAAGAAGAAGAAAATAAGGAGCGAAGTAAGGGGAAAGGTAGTTGTTGAATAAGGGGATCGAGAATGACAGATCATCAAGGAAGATGGATCGTGAACAACTCAGCAATCGGAATAAGATGTCAACGAGTGATTTGGATCACCTCAAGGGAAAGAAGGAAAGATAGGCTGGTGAAGCCCGGGAAGTATGGGTCAAGTTGACCTAGGGTTTTAGACACCTAGGGTTTTGACACCTAGACGGTTGTCATTGTAATGTATAAATAAATGTCTAGAGTGCCTGGGAGGGGTGATTCATTGTTGTTGTTGTTCATTGTTGTTATTGTTGTTATTGTGGATGGTCATTGTTGTTGATACTATTGTATATTGTGCGAGAGAGAAGTGTTGTGTGTGAGAGAATTTTGTATTGTAAGATCTTCAGCTAGGTGCGAAGATCAACCCTGCAGCTGGGTGCGCAGGGAGGGGAGGGAGAGAAAGAGAGAGAGATTTGCAAGCTAAGAGTGCAAATAGAATTGTATGTTTTCACATAATATATCAAGAAATGCAATTCTGTGGACGTATCCCTAGGGAGAGGGTGAACCACGTATATCTCATTGTTCAGTGTGATTGATGTTGCGTTCTCTTGCTTTATGTTTTACAGTTATTGCATCATTGTGTTAGATCTTAGATATAACTTGCGTAGTAGGTTTAAGAGAGATAAAGAGTAACTATATTGTTGCATGTTGTTGCCCTGGATCCACTTTACATTTCCTCTAGTTGTAGACACCTATGTCCTGCAACCCCCCTATTGCTACATCGGGTGAGACCGCATCTATGTCGCAGGTGTTGCCGAAAGGGCCAGTAGTTAGGGCTTATTGGTGCACTATTAAAGCATAACCCTGGGTCTGCCCCTATGCCAACAAGCGTAATCTATGAATCCTTACCTTCGACATTGTGGTTGTGCCAATGTTTGCGACGGTTCATTGCTCATGCCCACGTCGCTTCTGAAACAATGGCTATGAACATTTGTATATTGTTCATACTCAATATGAATGTGCATTAGGCATACACATTGTATTTGTTGTGGCACTACTGTAGCAATACCTTTTGGAAGATTGTACTCTAGCTTTCTCAGTTGTGGCATATAAGGCTCCATCCTCGTGTTCAATTAGTCTGTTCTTTTTTCAATGTAGAAATACAGAGAATACAATGGACATGAAGGCAAGTTTCTATGTAGGAACACATGAAAAAAAGATGGAGTACAAATTTATTTATTTCAAGGTAGCAACATAGAAAATATAATTGAGATGAAGATAAGTTAATATACAAGAAGATGTGCAGTATCTAAGGGAAAAAAAGCAGAGGAGTTGCAAACCAGTGGAGCAAATATAGACAGAGTAAATGAAAAACAATTGGATATGGAATATGGGTAAAAGTATGCACCTTTGTATGTATTCTTCTACATTTAAGGTTAAGAGTTATTTGGCTCGTCCAGTTTTCCTATTTGTTTCAATGAAAGAAAGTACAAAACAAAATGAACATGAACGTAAGTTGATATGTAAGAAAAAAACAAGGAATATGTACATACAGTAAATAAACTAGAATAAAAGGAATAGAGTAACATATAGTGTTAGAAGAATGTACCGGTTTTTTTTTCTCCATCCATGTATGTGTATATATAAAAACTTGTGTAAAAAAATTGTATCCAAAATCAATTACAAACCAGGAAAAACTAAGAAGTTGGATAACTTGGTTTTGTGCAACAAGCTACACAGATATGCTTTGAGACATAAAAATATGATTTTGCAATATGTTTGATGTATATTTCATAATTCAAGTGCAATACCAATTGTATCGTGATCATACTAGTATGTGTCTAAGATAAAGACGATGTATTGAGAAATGGGCACATTCAACCATACATGGTCAATAAGTGTGTTTTGTACATGGTTTATCTTATCCAAAAGAAAGCGGAGACTGTATTTGCACATGTAGTTTTCCAATTCTTTTGTTTTGGCATTATTTTGTAGCATGTCAATATTGAAGTCTCCTACAATGACAATGGTTTCGTTCAGATGCAAATGCTCTAATGCATTGGAAAGAACAATTAGTATGTTGGAAAATGTTGCATGCGGAGCAACATAGAGATTCAGTATTGCAATTTTTTTATCCATGGAAAATTACTTTTGTGAGCACCATCTCAACATTGTTTTCTTCGAAATGCATATGCTCCAAAGTTGTTACATGTTTTTTCACTAATATCATCACCCCATGTGTAATGTAACTCAATATGCAATTGTGATTTGGAAATTGCTTGTTTTGTATGCATAATGTCATGTATGTTTCCTGCAAGCACAGAATATCGGATTGCATTGTGTCATAGTCATTGTGTATATCATCCATATGAGTATGTAGGTTGTGCATATTAAGTGAGAGAATTGATACAGATGAGTTTGTTTGTATGGATTGGTAATCATACTGTAGATGCCACTTTGCGGTAGTCCTAAGGCGTTGCATATCAATATCAACTTTGTATTTGACTTTGAAGTTATCTTTTGTAAGAGAACTTAGTAAATACAAGGAGTCTATACTTCTGACACGAGAAAGTGTTGTGTATACAAGTCCATGTATTTGAATTCCAGCAGGGTCAAATGCAACACTATCAAGTGTTAGTCCTTGCGATCTGTGGATTGTACGTGCACATGCAAGTTTAATTAGAAATTGTTTTTGAATCTTCAGTCGACTTGTCTTTGCCGATGTCGATATTGGTTTTGATATTCATAAGATAGGTGCCCAATCGTGTGCAGGGTTTGAATTATATAAATAATCCAACGTGTTTTCTTGTCGGTGGCCTATATGCGGCTCATGGAACTTAATCCAGAGGACGTCAAGTTTTTATGTTTTGGTATAGCCTTTGAGTATTCCCTCTGCACCATTTACCAAACCATCCTGTGAATCATAGTTGCAGGCATATATTTCAACCAGCATGTCTAATTTCAGGACAAGTTGCAAAGGCAAAGTGGTTGTATGTTCATGATGTGGTACATTTCCATGGTTGTCTTCTTCGAGGTCAATTGAATTGATGATGATATCAGCGTCAGGCATGAGCAATAGCATGTACCTGTTATGCATTGCAACATCCCTATTCATGTAGAATAGGTAAGAGAAGGTTGGGTCTGTTGGTGCAGGTCACATGCACCTTGAATTGATATATGTTAAGTCATCATGTGTTTGATTGTTTGTCCGCATTCTATTCAGAATTGCAATAAATGTTTCATCTGTCTAGCGCATTGTAGTATGTAATTCAAAGCATTTTATATTGTCTTTTCAGAAGTCATGCGTGACTGTTTGCATATTGATCGTAGGTTGTTCAAATATCAAAGAATCATGGATGGGTTGCGCCTGGTAAAGATCCCCACAGAATATCATGTCAATGTTTCCAAAGTAATTGGTGTGCACATGTTTTATGTTTCTCAGTCGGTTGTCAATGGAATACAAGAAGTGACTTCCAATCAAAGATGCCTCATCTATGAAGACAAGTTGTAGTTCGTCATAAAGCTTAGACAAGGTATCGAACATTTCCTTGCTGAGTGGAAGAAATTGTGACTTGTTAAAAGGCATAAAAAATGCAGAGTGGACTGTTGTTCCACCTGCATTATATGCAACTTTTCCTATGTATGCAACTATTAGCCCCTTTGGTTTCATAGGATCAGATGAATTGTTTGAATCATAGATTCGTATAAGCATTTGGAATAGTGATTTCGTTGTGAATGTATTGCCTGTTCCCGCTCAGCCTGTAAGGAACAAGTGCACAGGATTGTGCATGTTCAAGCGTTTTTTAATTGCAATTTCCTTTAGAATTTCTTGTTGCTCTCGATTCAAAGAACGCCTGACTCTATGGTATTCATTATTTTCAATAAGGAAAGAATGTTTTGTGAATTGGAAGCCAAGATTGATACATTTTTCAATGTCGGCTACTAGAGGACGAGGCAAATCTGCTTGTAATTCATAGGACTCGCAGAGAGTTCTAGTTGTTTTACGGTTTGTGAATGTCTCATCAACATTGTCAAGGTTTTCTAGTTCATGAACTGCACTTTCTAGATCACCCCATGTTGGATTAACATTGTATGTAAATGTAGATTCATTGGTTTGTATTGTAGTCTCATAGGCAATATACGCAGCTTCCCATGTAGGGAAGTTATGTTTTAATGTATTTTCATTTCGATCAAACGGAACGTATAACGATAGTTTTTCTCTACAATATTATTCATAGTCAGTGTGTTTGTTGTATTTGACAAAGCATATTACAGAGGTTTTTTTTCTTTTTGATATGGGTGCACCATTTGTTTTGTAATGCGATAGGAACTCTGCTAAGCAGATATGCTTAATAGGAGATGGACGTTGGTGGTAATAATCAATAATAGAGCGACATAGTACGTCCTCTGAATTGTCAGGCTCTTGTCGTAGAAAAGACGGTGGTTTAAGCACAAATGTGTGTTTCTCAAGTGGAGATGTGTTTATGAAGACACATTTCCTTGAACTACAGTTGAGGGGCAGGGAAAGTGCAATGTGGATTGTTGTTGAGCAGACATTTGTTGAAGATTAAGTAATGCATTTCCAAGCATACTTATCATTTGCATAGCATCAATATGACTTTCGTCATGTTCTTTGCGTATTCTTCTAAATGCACTTGTCATAGATTTGTCAACCTTTGTCATATACAAGGTACAATATGATGTTGCAACATATGCATTGAGGACATATTGGGCATCTATATTTCCATTCCACATAACTGGCATGTCTTTGGAGAAAATGTTGTTCCAAATATGGGAGAGTTTTCGTTTAAGGAAAATTGTTGGTTGTTTAAGTGCACATTGTATGGCTTGAATGTACTCATCTTCTGTTAGATTTAGCTCTGTCAAGAAGTCGTCAAAGCTCATTAACTCATCAAAGTCTCTTTGTTCTAGAAATGTGAACAAGGATTTAGATTTTTCAATGACAACATTTTTCTCTAAACTAAGCGGCTCTATGATTTTTGTTGTTCTCATTGGCAGCATAGGGAAGTTGTATCTGCAATGTGAATTTTTTCGTTTTTTACAGCTTATTGTATGATAATGTCTATGAACTTTGGCAAGTTTTGGATCCAAATGATCTGTGTTGCATGTTATGTATTTGTCCACAAATTGCTCAATCTGTGAGGTGTTGTCATTTCCATAGACCGGTGCACCCTCTATCCACAACAGTGTGTGGTCATGCTCACTCCCCCTATTTTGGAACTCGGTCACAAAAAAATAGTCTAATATTTTTCTGAAAAAAGTTTCATCATGGCATATCAATTGCCTCAAAGCATTTATTTTATGCCTATAGTAGCGAGTACATGTCACTGAGTCTTTTCTTATGAGGTAGTCAATGTCATCATTTTCCAATGTATCAATTTGTTTTTTCCTTTTCCTGTTCCTATACAATGCAGACACTGTAGCCACCAACGGATCCCAGCAATGCTCTGCACTTGTAAATGTGATGAAAAATGTTGGCAATCCCAATTGTCGGATCATTGCAAAAATAGTTTTCTTGTTTTGTTGCAAATAGTCAGGAGAGATGCAAATGTTTTTGAAATCTATGTATCCAATATCAGATTTCAGGATTTTTTCTAGGTTTGCTTTGTACTTGACATCTTTGACCAATAACTTTCTTCCTTGTAGCTGGCCTTTTCTTATTCGCACCCACATGCAAGACAACACTTGCTCAATTATCATGCGCATTGTTTTGAAAAACAAGATTGTTATGTGACAGAAGAAGTCACCGTTTGAATGTAGCAGTTCCCATCGAACTATTTTATGGTAGCCGAATCATTCTATAATGTCACTGGGACGTGGATCTCCATAGAACAGTGTTGGGAAATTCATTTCCTCAACAAATTTGTCCTTGAATATTCCAAGTGGACGTTGCCCCTCAGCAGGTGCAATTTCGACAATCTTGTCTTATAAGTCACGAATGCGTTGTGAGTCAGTGAATCCATGTATCAATGTTTCAGCAGGTCTTTCATTCTCTGATTCATCACTTGTATCAAATTAACTAGCAGTGTCGAGAAGTTGTGCAGAGTTGTCATCCCAATCTCCAAGAACATTGTCTTAGTTCTCATTTATACAAATGTTGTGTGCTTTGTACAGGTCCCTGGAACACAATTCTTTTAATGCTTTCATGACAACATGCACACGCACTTTACCTGTCTAGTATGCATTCTTGTATTGCAAGCATCTTTTGAGAGCTACAACAATTGTCATTGTATCGCTAATGAATTGTGGAAAGGCTTTTTGTACAACATCTAGTTGGACAGACACATTAATAATTGATTTGTGCAATTGCAATTCGCAGAGACACAAGTCTCTCTTCAAATTCTATAAGTGTACTTACATCTGGTAGTGGTGTATTACAGCTTATTTGGTCAGGCGTTGCAAACTGTGGCAGTTTTCCATTTTCAAGTGATCGTTTGCATAGAAGACAAATATATCTACTAGAAAATGTTCTATCATTTAGTGTCAAGCCGAGGTATTCTGCTTCCAAATCAAGCATGAAAGACTTAGTGTTTTTTGTGAAATTCAATTGATTGCAAATTGCACATGCAATGGGAGCGTCTTTAATTTGTATCATATAGATTTGTTTTGCATCTTTCTTCCATAGACAAGTATGCGTAGAAAGTGTTTGTTGGTTTTCATTGCTAGCAGTGCATGGTGTTGGCTTTAGCCCACAAAATGTGAATTTTTTCTCTCGGTCAGTACCATGACCATTGTGGGATATGTGGTCGTACTTGTTTCTCTCATGTATCTGCTTTTTCAAGATGTGGTAGGTTAACTTATGTTTTCCACTAGAAACTAGTTTCACTTGTTAACAAGCCATGTTGGAGGTGGAATCGACATTTCTTATGAGCATTGCATCCTCACCATCTTGATGATGCAAACTGTGATGTTCTTTGTCATTCGACATGTGATGTTTGTGTTCGACAGAAAATGTGAAAATACGATTGTGTTGTGCACGGACAATTTTTTTTTAGGTTGTGATATGTGAGTTTATGTCTAGAAGGAAGCGTACCAATGTATTTTTTTCTCTCACGTATGACCTTTTTCAAGTAGTGATAAGTTGGTCTACGTTTTTAGTTCAAGGTCTGGATGACCTCATGACAACTGGTATGAGTTTCATTCTGATTAAATAGCATGCAATGCTTATGCAGATTCGATGTGGTTTGGGTGGCATGGACACTGGATCCTAAACTGGTAGTATTTCTTATACTACCAATGTATTTTTCTCTCTCATGTATGACCTTTTTGAAGTTGAGATAAGTTAGTAAACGTTTTTAGTTTAAGATATGTATGGCCTCATCACAACTAGGATGAGTTTCATTCTCATTAAATAGCATGCGACGCTTATGCAGATTCGATGCGGTTTGGGTGGCATGGACAATGAACCCTGAACTAGTAGTATTTCTCAGCAAAGGTTGATAATGGATATGTGGCGTATCTGTTTTCAACGAGATGATGTCAATTGTTTGATCATAGTTTGAATCAATACAGTAGGAATGGACAGTACCATCCGACAGGGCTGACCAGACCTGAATATTTACTCTGAATATGATAGATAGCCATTGCAAACATAATCTACTACTCTCTACATTTCATTTCTCATATGGCAGTGCCATGTTTACAAGGTATTGTTGCTAACTTCCAATTATCAGCATACTTTCTAGGAGATATTTTAAAAGGTGTTGATGCAAGCAGCTAAACGTCTGTTGATTGGCGCCTATAATTGCATTGCAAAAGGAGTGTACAGTGTAAAGTCGCAGCGACTGCACGTCAAACTCTGTTGCTACCAAATAGCAAATTGCATTGAACAAACTATCTCCACAACTAGATGCAAGAGTTGTCGCTATGTGCAAGCCATGGGAGTGAATATGATGCATAATTCATTTCCAATGCGATTCAAGGTCTTTGCAAATGAGAGAAAAGTAAATAGAAGGTCGTCCAAGATTGCATATGGATAATTTTCTATAGAGTAGTGGTTCATAATGACCACTAATAGGATTGACATCATAGAACAAAATGCAATATGGATCGCTAGATGCAGTTTTGTTGAATAGTAGATATCTTGTTTTTCTTGTCAATGACCATACTCCAATTGGTATATTCATTCACTTGGTCAACCACCGTATACAAAATGTATCTCCCCAAAGTCCCCTCTCATGTGCAGGAAAATTTGTAAATACAGACAACCGCATCTTTGAAAATACGTAGTGACATCATATATTCCATGCAACTGGCAAAGAAAATCAGATGCTAATTCCTATTGATATGACTCCAATGCCTCAACATCGCCATTTTCTAAACATGTATCAATCCATTGCGCAGGTTGATCGAAGAATAACAGAAATGCAATAGAACTTGAAATGCATCGAAGAGGCAATCTCCTACAGTATACGAGAATGCATCCAATTTAAAAAGCCCATTGATATGCAATACTTGGTCAATGTTGTCATATACAATGGATTCTGTATCTATTTCATAGGACTCAACATCTATTACTTGCTTCATCTCTTAAGTTGTGATTTTCAAGATGTTTCTTAGCTATATTCAGATAATATGCAAATAGAGAAAAAAAGAAAAAAGAAAACTATAAGTGCGGAACTGCATACCAATTTCGCTATGTATCTTTCAACCTTCTTCCTGCCAAATTAAATTCCCCTACTCGCTACAGCGTATGACAAACAAACAAACGTATAGTGAACAATGAACCAAACAGAAGAGACAACACAAATGAAATAACACTATAAATTTGCTTAGCACAAAGACCGAGTATTCAAGGCATATCATTTTTTAACCTATCCCACGCGTGCATCCTATAAGCGTTTCAGTTAGAGAAGATGCTTTGCAAGACACAAAAGACAACATAAAACCAACAGGTAGACGGGGTTTTTGATTCAGAGAATAAAAGCATGTCCTATCACAAGGTCCTGGCAAATGCTTGTTCCACAATGACAACTCTGAATTTGTGTTCTAAACCCCTTTGCATTGCTATTTTCGAAAGAGCTATGGTACGATATCTAGGATGTGGAAGTTGGCATATGTGATTGGAAGGGAACACCCTGGAAATATGCACCAAACATATGGTTTCCAAGAACAAAAAATATGAGGAGAACATTCGATTTCCTTTTTTATATTTCACTGTGGCTGCAACAGATGTGGGTTCTGTGTCCAACATCGACATTCAAAGGGGAACAAAACGTTTTGGAAGGAAATAGACTGGGAAAAATGCACCAAACATATGGTTTTCAGGACCAGGAAAAATGACGAGAAAAATTCGATTTTCTTTTTTATATGTGACTATGGCTACAACAGAGGTGGGTTCTATATAGAACATTGACGTTCAAGAACAAGGACAAGAAAGCAGCAGATGACTGTTTCTCTGGTTGTAGCAGTCACATAGAAAGATGTTCTGCAAGAGGATTTTGACCCAGGGATTCCTAGTATTGAAAATTCTTGCTTGCAAGCTGCAAATAGTAAACAACAAATAAGGAATAGCAACAAAACCATGGCACCGAAACTTACCCATGAACGAGGAACGACAGAAGCGCAACTCCAAACCGCACAAACTGCAACAACACGTCCAACTGTGGATGCAAAACCCCAACCTTGCAAAGTTAAAGCTGTTGAAATAATGTAACTGCGAAGGGCATTCTTATTATTTTGTTATTGGATTAAATCCCCATTGTGGATTAATCATGTCAT
>JASDQU010735033.1:0-29079 GCA_032191745.1 Picea mariana
TTCCTTGAAGGTGGTACCTTAGATCAGGAGAGATGGACATTCCAATTAGTCCACGTGCTTCGTCATTCCTATTATCCCATTTGGATTTCTTATCATCATTAGTGGGGGTTGTTTCCTTTCCCATGGTAATCCGATACAGGCCTTTACTTCTTAATAAATCTTCCATATGGGACCTTCATTAGAAGTAGTTGTTGTTGGTAAGCATGATAGTACTTGTAGAATCCATATTAAATATGTAGATAATGCAGATTTAAAAATTGAAACCAATGATCTGGATGGAAATATCTCGAAAAGTTGTGCGGTTTTAAAAAAAACGGCACTGAAAACGGACTTCCGATGTGAGAGTTATGCCCCTTTTAAAAAAGGCATAAATGGTAACCAAATAATCACGTGATAATGTAAGCTACTTTATGAAGTGACCCACTTTTATAAAGAGAAGTGGGGATCACTTTTACAATGAGGTTACCTTATAACAGAAAATTTGCATGCAAAATAACTCTAAAATAAAATATAAAGCTACTTATAGTGATTTACTTTTATACTTGAAGTGAAATGAACTTTACAATTTATAGCATGAACTTTTTCAAAAAAGGTAACAAAAGAGAGACCTGAACTCAAGACCTCTTACTTAATAAGGCAAGTTTTAACCTAATGGTCTAGCAAAACATATTGTAATGTTCAGAAGGAGGATTGGGAATGTTTTTGTTGTTGTTGTTGTTAATGGCCTTGAAGAGCATGCTAAAAAAAAAACTCTTTTCACACAAGAAAAAAATTTCGCTTCTTGATGACAACAAGGGTTAGATCTCGGTTAGCTTACCCGGAAGATGCACCTTTTCCTATCTGTTTCTGATTTTCCGAGATCACACAAGGAACGGGGCAAAGAGAATATGTAGATCTAAAAGAGTAGCGGCTCGGAAATAAAAAATACAAACCGAAATAAAATCAAAACTTTGCATAAATTTAAAAAAAAATGCGTATTCAGACTATATACCTCCGGATCTGACTGTAATGGCTGTATCCTGGGAAAACAGAAACCTTTTCGAGTGAAATGAAAAGTGTTCCTGAATGAAACGAGTGCTTTGGATGCAATGGAACAATCCTATCAGCCCAGAAATGTACAGAAATGCCAGAAAATGGAGATGAGGAAACTCGGCTTCACGATCTCGATCTACAACAGGAGCGGGTCTTCAAACAGGCTCTGATACCATGTTCGAAAACACAGGTATTCCAACAGAGGATGAACACCTTTAGTAACCACTCACATAACCAGATCAAATATCAACACACCGATGTTTTCACGTGGTAAAACTCCTATGGGGAAACATCCACGGCCCCAGCCAACGCCACCACTTGGAGCATTTTATTAATGTAAAGAAAAAGATTACACAGAGATTTTACAAGAGAGTTTCTCACAATCAATCATCGTCAAATGACCCTCCATGCTCTTTAAATAGATATCATGTACCAATCGAGTGTTAAGCCACAGATCAATGGCTGTTAAGATCGAGGAGAGTATGAACCGTCGGATCACTCTATGTCGGGAAAATATCGTGACTGTCAAATTTCCTAACTACAAATGCATACTAATGCATACTAAAGAAAAACACTTTTACCTAATGACATATTAGACCAAGTAGATCTTAACTAACTCCTAAGTGTCTAAATATCCTAACAATCAAGCATGACCAAGACATTGCATATCTTATTTCCTATGAACTTGGAGAGCCAAAAGATGCTAACATATATGATTCACATTCTATTATCAGTCAACATTCATGTGTCCTCATTAATAAGGTATATTTCTTGTAACATAAGGGGGATTTTCATCACATTACACATGCAGGAATTTTCCAGCCATAGATATCTTCGACTCGTACTATATATATGCACAAAATTTTTGCAAAGGGATCTAATTTTACAATATTTTTGGGACAACAACATGCACAATTGTTGGTGTATTGCATAAATTTAGCATTCCAAATGACAACATCAAACCCCAGAGCATGAGCTCATTTGTTTTCCCAAATCTGATTTTTAATGGCATGCATCATTAGATGGCAGTGAAAAGGGGCAACAAACATTTTGTGGGTTTATCTTCAAGATGATTTCTAAAACCTTTTTTCTAGACTCTCTGACAAATGATTTGTATGGAAACAAAGGAGGACAACTATTGAAGATTGTACATCAATGTTTGGAGAGGCATTTTTTAGTACATAGAGGTGATTCATGGCTAAATGATTGCCTACCCTATTTATATGTTGAAGATGGTGACTATAACAACGTAATAGAATATTAGATAGATCAAGCATGTAGCAACACACACCAATCTTAGTTTGATCTTGGTATTTTCTTTTCTCTTGAAGAGCTCACCTCAATTTTCAACCATATAGTGACACAGATTCCAAAAAATGATTGCATGAAGTTTGATGTAGCTTTGTTTTAGTTTGTTTCCAAACACAAGAGGATATCTATTTCTTTCAATGAGATGACATGATTTTTGCATTAGCTCTTCGATTTCACTTAGATTTTTCATCTTCTTGTTGTCGAGTATGGTAGGAAGAATATGCTTGTTTTTCATAAGCAATAGATTTCATTTATGCTCTCTTTGGCATTTTGTGCTCATGAATTTATTTGTAGTTCTCCTTAAGAATGGTTAGTTAGATGGACATTCTCAAGTTTTTTTAATGAATTGGGATTGAAAAAATATTGTATTATGTGGAGGGGATGTGAAGAGTTTGATCCATTCCATCATGGGTAGCCAACCTGTTGATGCACCTTCTAGGTACAATAGAGATTCTAGATTTCTCTCACACCCCACAAGAGAGTGCAATGCCCAGGTGGAGCTAGTTTCTACCCCCTAAAAATGTGGGTGTCATCCGAGCACAACAAAACATTCTTAGACTTCAATGGCAGTTACAAGTTGTGGAGGCTATGCACTTTATTCCATCTTTCCATAGCACCATTCATCGTCCAAGGTGTGGAGAAATATGGTTGGCTTGTTGGAGGATGTTCTAGAGGCAAATTTCACCAAGAGATTCCATTTTGGTAGATTTGGCACATTTGAGGCATGGATACATGGATTTCATTACATTTTTGTTGCATCATTGATGAAGAGCCTTGTTCCAAAGATTGAAACCAAGGCTCGAAACCCATGGATAAATGAAGAACTCTGTAGAAGATGAATGCCACACTTCAATAGGTGGCTAAAGCATGACATATGGTAAGAAAAAAAAAATACAAAAAGAAATACCTATAATGGAGAAAGTTCAGAGTAAGGCATGTGAAAAAAAAAGAGCTAATGGAGGAACATATTTCTTGAAATTGTGTCATGTGGCATTAGAAAGTATTTCTATGGTCAAAAAAGGTCCACTAGAGGTATAACACATGCTTCATTGACATTGTGGCTACAAAAGAAGGAAATAAATGACCTTAATGGATGACTACTTAAGTAAAAAGAAGGTCAAATTCACTTGGAAGGACAAATTTTGATGTTATATTTGATGATGATGAGGTCATCCCTAGTAGGAGGGGATCCAAATGAAAGAAAATTTAATTAATAGAAACAACTTTAAGTTATTTTTAGGTTGGTCCTAACCTAAAGTCACAATTAAACATTGTTTTAAGTTTGTATAGATTCACCCTAACCCAATGAAAAAAAAAGTATAAGTGCCACATCAAAGAAGAATTAGAAAATTTTATGTTGAGCACTCATTCAAAGAGTGGAAGAGGGTGCAATAGGATTTATAGGAGCCTTGGGAGGTGCACCCTAGCATTAAGAACCTCCACATGGCACATTGAATATTGGTCGAACCCTAAAGGGGATTTATGGAGGAGTGCTCTAATTAGGGCTTGTTCAAGGTAGAAGCCTATACATAGAAAATAATTTAAGTGGATAGAAGCATGGTTGGAATTGTGGGAATTCCCCACCATGCTTAGTTGAATATATTTTGGAAGGAAGGAGTGAAGGGGCACTTAGATGTCATTATCCAAATAATGAAATGGAAAAAATCCTCCAACCAACACTTGAACTATCTCAACGCAACACAATTGCTATGTAAAAATCCTTCACATCTAGGTTCATATAGCAATCTCTCTGCCTTGTTGTTGTTGTCACCTAGCTTGTTAAAAATATGAGACTATTAAGATTCTGGTAAAAGAATAGTCCATGTCAAAAAACATCAATTATGAGTGTAGGGGTGTTCAAAGATTATACTAGATGAGAATAAAGCTATGAGGAATGGCCAATCTGGATACCAATCCTTATTTTCTAAATGAACAATGTATTAATGAAGAGCTTTGTGTGCATTTAAAACTGTAAAATTCCCACTCAATTATTTTTGTTCTTTTTCTTGGTTTTACTGTGTTGGCCTTTCGTCAAACAATTTGCCACTGAAATGTTTATAGAGGTTATGAATTTACTCATTGCTGTAGCAATTTTATATGAATTCCTGAGTGTGGAATTTTGACAAACACTTGGACTATAGGATATTTCACACTGTTTGACTACCCAATTTGTAGTTATGGTATTTTAGATGGATTCTTGAAGTGTTTTAGATGGTTGGCATAGATTTCATGTTATCCCTCTAATAACATTGTGACCAGGAAAACCCTAGGAACAAAAGTTCAAATTCGAATATGCCCTAACTCAAATCTGCAGAATATATAATTCAAACATGGTGCCCTAGATCGAATATATAGACTATATCATTCAAATGATGATGCATGTGTGCCCTAGACTTTTCAGAATGAAAATTTTGAAAAGGACAGAGTGAGGAAAATTTACCAGAATGGAAGTCATTGTTGGTCTAGTTCACTTCTTTGTCGCTCTTTGTCTCTGTGGCTCCTTGTTGGGGTCACCATGTCTCTTGCTGGGGTCTCTGTCTGCCTTTGTGGATCCAGATGAATGCAAATGGGGAAAGTTTAGGGATGAATGCGAATGGGGGCGAGTTTAAGGATGAATGCAAATGGGGTCGGCCAAGTTCAAGTATGAATGCAAATGGGGTCGACCGAGTTTGAACGGGATCACTGCGAATGGGGTTAGGGGTCAGGTTCTATTTGAATGTGCAATGTGAATGGGGTTAGGCCGGTCGAGTTCTGTTCAACTGTTACATATATATGTTATATATATGATACATACATATGTTATATATGTAACATATTGTTGGAGCATAAATATGTTCAATGTATATCTCACACTCATTTAAATGTCAATCTAAGATTTGTAATTGAAAGAGTCATTAAACCATATGTGCTGAGAACAAGTAACCTAACTAAGTCTATTGCATATAGGAAATAATTAATAACATAAAAATCCTATTTCTAAGATTTCTAAATACTTCAAAGTATTTTATGAACCTAGAAGAGAAAACTGATAATGAAACTTAAACAAACAATCAATCAAAGAGATGTTGTTCTAGAGAAACAAGTCTATTCATTTCAGGCGCTTGAATTGAAAAGATGAACTTTAAGAAGCTTGTCTCCTATAGCAATTAAAACAATCAATTCCAACCATTCTCGAAACAAAATCCAACTTCAATCTCATGTAATTCAATTAAACCAGCACAAGGGAAGTTCAATATAACTAAAAGACTTTATTACAGCACATGAAGATGAAATATAGAGTCTACTGGTCCCTTGCGATACTAGGTCTACTACAGTCATAAACTCAAAATATCAGTTCCACACTTCAAATTATGAAATAACTACCTTCAACATCCAAGAATGAAATGTCTATTCGATCTAACACTTTCTTATTCACATCAATCCAAAATGATTAACTCAATGCTCAATCCTGAAAATCAAATAAAGACCAATCACACACACACTGCTGTAAACTATCCTCACAAACACACATAACATATACAAGGAGGTTTACCTTAGTTGAGGCGGTGGGCCCTTGCCGAACCAACAAGGAACCTCTTAAGGGAGTAACAGACTAAAACTTTTCACTCACATCCAAGAATTGACATAAAAGATCTTTTGTATTAATTCAGCTGGCAAATTGGATCAACAGTCTTTTACTTCATACATGACAATGATAAGTCTTGTTTGGTTCTTACAATATATTTTTTACATTCACTATATATTTTCCTTTTTATCATCTATAAAACATTCCTTATATAAGGTAAGATGATGCTATCAATATCTATGGATAAACATTAAACAATTTGAGAAATTTCACATTTAAGATTTACATCGAATTTTTAGGAATTGACTGCATCCTCATGACACGAAGTGCATGCGCGATGGAGTCTCTTGCAACTGGAAAACTGACTCAGGTGCTTCTATCCAAATGTCTTCTTGAAACCTTCACCATTATTCAAGTCCAACTAGCGCATTCTAGAAACAGAGGTTCTGGTACCGGATTGCACATAGTCGTGAGTCTAGTACCGAAATAGAGCAGAGCAGGGAGTATCGGAATAGCACACGTCTTGGTACCGGAATGGATTTGGTACTGGATTAAAACTTTCTTGGGTACCAGAAAGGATTTGGTACCAGATTACACGGTGTCTGGTAGTGCCGGATAGACTGCTCATAAATCAAATCATTAGGACTATACAAAATAAAACACTTTCAATTGAATTAATTTAAGAAAGTTAAACAAACATGCTTTAAATCATCAATTACCTCTTGTGAACATGACATAGCTATTAGGCATGTGTTTTGGGAGAGAGTAGTCCAGTATAGGTTTATAACAGAGGCAAAAAGGTGTATATATAGGGTAAGATAGGGAATTATCTTATGTCAAAGTAGAGACTCAACATTTCCCCCATGCTGAAGATGTTGCATGTCCTTATGCAACGTTATCAAAAAATGATACCCAAAAACTTTCTACACAATTGGACCCTCCTCTGTCATTCCTCAGATTGCAAGATGTTAACACCAGAAGCTTCACTCTTCAATTCCTTATTTATAACCCTAGTGTAATGGATCAATCACAAAACCTTATTAAGTTTGGTAGAGACCTCTGCTGCTGCTCTTTCAATTCTGCATTCTCTGCCTTGATATGCCTGTCCAGTATTTTGTATTCTTCAACTTCTTGCTTCAATATCTCAATTTCTGTTAATAATGTTTGTTCATTCAGGGACTTGTTTGGGATTGGTGTGAGTAATTTCTTGTCCACCATATCTCGAGCCTCTTTTTCTTTCCTCAGACTCCTCAGAGCCTTTATTATCATCTTTCGTCTGCTCAGGGACTTTCCTGGACTCGGTGTGAGTGCTTCCTGAGTTAATACCTCTCGAGCTTCTTTTCCTTTCCTCAAATCCATCAAAGTCTCTGTTACCAACCCCTATGTCTCACTTATTGTTACCAGTCCTTCTGTTTCACTTGTGGAAGCTCCCCAACCACTCCCTTTTTCTGGAGAGCTTGGAATATCCATAGATTCTCTTTGAGGAGAAGGTATGTTTGGAATTGTTGCCTGTCTGGCCATACTTCTGGTGGTCCTGCGTATGGGCAGCAAGGATTTCATAGACTTGTTGATAGGGGTAGGAGTTTCTTCAAACAATTTCCTTTTCTTAGATTTATTGATAGGGGTAGGCCTGGACACTTGTTCCTCCTGTGTTGACTTGACTTTTATCTTGCAGGCTTGAATTGTAAATTCTAGGGTTTGCTTCTACTGGAAAACCCGTATTTCTATCCTGGAAGATTGAGGCATGGGCTATGGGACTTGTGCCTCCTTTCCTTCTAGTTTCTTTCTATTTTTACTTGTCACCTTAATGGTCTCCTTTAGTTCACCAACTAAGTTTTGAGAAGGCTGAGTAACTTCAGAAATACTTTTCAATTGTTTAGAGGATTTCAGAGGGGATTTTATAGTTGGCTCTAGTAAAATCTCTTGTTGATTCGTCTCCTCCTTATTTTATTTCTTATTCTATGATCGTTGGTCTTTAGGGCACAGGACCGAGATAGATTCTTTAACTGGTGCAGACTTTTTCTTTCTTTGTAAATGGAAATCAGGGGTTTTCTCTATTTGACTGGCTAGTTCTGATGACATTTCCACAATTGTTTCAGGAACGCTATCTGATTGACCACCTATTTCTGAGCCTTCTTTTCATCTTTTACTCCTTTGAACCGAGGTAGGGCTTACTCTCTGGAATTGAGTGGCTGTATTCTTTCTTGATATAACAGGTTCCCCCATGACAGACTTTTCTGTCACTGATTTCTCAATGGGCTGAGATGAGTTGGGCATAGTAGTGTCTTCTTTACCTCCTGATGTCATTTTTTTGTCTTTCTTTGCTTTTCTACTTGAGCCTTCACTATGTGTCCCTGCCTCCCGTGTCTCGACCGACTTGGATTTTTCTTAAGCGAAAATCTGTTGGAGTAACTGACTCCAACTACCCCCTTGTGTTTTTAAAGCATGAAAAACTAGAAGTTTGATTAAATCGTGATGATGAAGGCTAGTCTCAGGTTTCTTGGAAACTGACCTCACCCCTCTTTCCATTTTCTTTAAACTCTTCCATAAAAAGTGGGGAAAATTAATCTGTGGTCCTCCCTCAAAATGTTATAAAAGATTTAAATGATAAATGAAGGTCACGACATACCTTCCTTCGTAGGTGAGAAATTTTTGCAGACTTATAAGCATCGTCCAATATTCCTCTTTGATGTAGCTTTGAGGGATGCCCTTGGTCCAATTGGGGTCGTGATGTTCTGGCTTGAGGAATTTTTGACAGAGATTTTTTGTTAATGATCACTCTCTTGAAGTATTTTTCTCCAGCCATCGGGAGACCCATAGATTCCACTATAGTGGCCTCTGTAATTGTTAACTTTACATCCCCAAGCTGCACATTTTCTCCATCATATATCTGCGCAAAGACGAGAAAAATTCCCTCATGATGACCTTTAAATTTTCTCCAAGAATGGCACCCACCCTGCCTGTTCATATCTTTTCTTACAAGCTTGATATTCTGTTGTTTCTCTGTATATTTGAAATATGGGCGCATACCTGTCGACCCCCATGCTAGCTTAAACAATTCTCTCGGGTGGATAAAGCACGGATAGAGGGTCGAGGAGTGAGTACGGGATGATAGAGTATCGGTTGGGAGAAACATGCAAGGGATGCAAAGGCATAGGGTGTCTATAGATGATGTGACAACAATGGTAAATAACGCTCATCTGGATGGCAGAGCCATCCATAAGAGAACTTATGAATGAAAGTGTATATTACAACGGTCATGTCGATACTCATGATGATATGGCGAGGTAGGTCAGATCTACTAACAGTTTCCAGATTCGTGGGAAGCTTGGTGTTGGACGATATTCACAGAAGGATGTGGTCATTATGATCGAGACTTGTGTATATGAAATCGGGTGGGATCATTACTCAATATGATGTGATTCGTGGTTCGTGTCATCTCATATAGTACGACAATGAATCATGGGGTTTATTTACTAGATAGACAGAGGGAGTATGAGTTTGATCCAATAAAAGACATCGTGACTTTTCACTCTTGATATTTTGTAGGACACTTCCTCCTCACAGAAGTGAGGTCTAAGATTTCTATAGAGATTCATGACAAAACAGGGGTAGGTCATGATCCAAGAGAAATCAGATGTTCTAAATGCATATTTAGTCTAATTCCTTTAAATAATACGAAAAAAGTGTCGAATCTATATATCCTAGCACTAATAATTGGATAGCAACTTGGAACCATGATGAAAGTTACCCATCATATTCTTACCAGTACCAGAGCATCTAAGTACTGGATCACCTGGATGCCGAGTTGAAATTGGTATGGGATCATCTAAGTACTGGATCACCTATGTGTAGGATTTGTAGTTGGTACGAGATTTCCTGAGTGCCGAATCACCTGTGTGTAAAATTGGTAATTAGTATTGGAATAGCGCAGGGTCCCTTCTTTTATACTGGATAGGATCCGATACCGGATAGGCACAATGAGATGATTTGGTACAGGGGTGGCCCTTCGTACATAGAGGTGATCATCGATGCGAGATAAGCACAAAAATAAACATTTTTCTAGAGCTTAAAAATCTTGACATTGATTCTGGTGACAGTGATTTATAGGAATAGCTAGTGTTCTATGGTCAAATTCGTCTAAAAAACCATGTAGTTGCCAAAGTTTATAGAGGAATAATGCAGGAAAGCTTGTAATAGGAGGGTACTCTGTAATGACCAGTGACTAAGATGACCAAACTCCTTTTCTTCTGGAACCAAGGTGACCACGCTTTTGATGGCATTTCCTCTTTTATTACAATACAATAATAATCCTAACTACTACTTTTTTGTGGATTTTTATCGAGCCTAGATTAGTTAATGCTCACCTGTATTTTCAATTTTATAGAGTCTGAAAACTTAAAGGAAACTCTCTATACTGTCCCATGGATTTTTATCGAGCCCAGGCCAGTTCCTTCTCACCAGTATTTTCAATTTTAAAGAGTTTGAAAAACTTAAAGAAGACTCTCTATACTGTCTCGTGGATTTTTATCGAGCCTAGGCCAATTCTTTCTCGCCGGTATTTTCAATTTTAAAGAGTTTGAAAAACTTAAAGAAGACTCTCTCTGGTAGTTGTTCTCCGTATTTGTTTATCTACATGGGAACACCACCAATTTTTCTTTTGCCTTTGTTATTTACACCAAAAATAAAGAAAAACTTCATCTCATGACACAACTATGTACAAAAAATGAATTTATACAATTTGAACTTACTATGGTAGGTCAGCTGGAGGAGAAACCCTCTTGATTACCAGTTGCATTTTGGAAGTCTGAAGAACATTTTTGACAAAATCCTCCTTTGACAGAGGTTTGTGATAAACCTTCAGTCAATGTCCATTTACAACGAGGGAAGTCTGATTTTCATCAATAGTCTTTATCCTTACTGCACCATTGTCATAGATTGTATCAACCTTTTAGGGACCCATCCATCTGGTAGATAGTTTGCCTTTGAAATTTTTGAATTTGCTATCATATAGGAGGGCCCAATCACCTGGATGGAAGGACTTCTTTTTAATGTACTTGTCGTGCCATTTGGTCCTTTGCTCTTGTATCAGGGTGGTTCTTTGTAGAGCATCCTGTCTTATCTCATCAAGCTCGTTCAATTGTAATAGCCTCTATTTTTTAGCTTCATTTAGGTCCATTCCTAATTGCATAGCAGTTTTGAAGGTCTTTACCTAAAACTCTATGGGCAGTAGTACCTGCTTCCCATACACCAACTCATAAGGCGTATGGCCTATTGTATTTATCCAGGATGTCCTATAGGCCCACAAGGCCTTAGGCAACCTATCAACCCAGTCTTTGTGATGTAGCTGAACAGTCTTAGTGAGGATGGCCTCTATCACTTTGTTGGTCGATTCCACTTGGCCATTGGCTTGGGGGTGATAGGATGAAGACTTTATGTGTTTGATCTTGTATTGTTCAGTAAGAGCCTTGACCAAATTTGAGGTGAATTGTGTCCTTTGGTCAATGGCTATTTCCTGAGGTACCCCGAAAGAAGTGAAAATTTCCTCAAAGAGAAAGTCTACAATAGATTGTTCATTAGTTGAATACAGGGCCTTGGATTCTACCCATTTTGTTACATAGTCTGTGCAAACTAATATGTACTTTTTTCTACGGGACATGGGATTGATAGGTCCTACAAAATCTAAGGCCCATTTTTCAAAGGGTTCGATTACTACTTGGGCTTGGAGTGGCATTTCATCGACTGATGTAGGTTTTCCCATTCTTTAGCAATCATCGCAGCTGGCCACATATTTCTTTGCATCTTTAAAAATGGTCGGCCAATAATAGCTAGATTGTAGGATTTTGTAAGATGTCCTTTTGTTAGCAAAGTGGCCTCCACATGGGCCATCATGGCAGGCTCTGAATATATCCTGCATTTCATCTTCCCGGACAGATCTTCTGATTACCAAATCAGATCCTGTTCGGTATAGGGTATCCTCATGCCACATATAATTGGCACTTAGCTGAATGATTCTTTGTTTTTCTCTGGATGTCATACCTTGAGGCAGCTTGTCGGTTACCAAATAGTTGGCTATGTCTGCATACCAAGGGGTGAAAGTAGAAATGGAAAATAAATTCTCATCCGGAAAATCATCATCTACTGGAGTATTTTCACCTGTATGGATAAGCCTAGACAGGAAATCAACAACCAAGTTGTCTCTTCCAGGCCTATCTATGATAATGATATTAAATTATTGTAGTAACAATAGCCATCTAGTTACCCTAGCATTTGTAATAGGTTTATTCATTAGAAATATGATAGCTGAGTGGTCAGTGTGCACAAAATCTTTGTATCCTGTTATATAGTGTCTAAACTTGTTGAAGGCATGTACTACTGATAAAAATTATTTCTCTTTGACAATATAGTTTGCTTCAACAGGTGAGAGCTTCTTACTAACGAAGTATATAACATAAGGAATCTTCCCTTCCCTTTGTCCTAATAAAACTCCCAAAGTGGTATCTGAGGCATCTGTACAGATATGGAAAGGAAGAGACCAGTTTGGACCTCTCAAAGCAAGAGCACTTGAAAGTTTTGTTTTTAAGATTTCAAAGGAGATTTGGCATTGCTCATCCCAACAGAATTCAACATCTTTATTTAGTAGTTTGAAAAGGGGGGTAGCTAGGTTTGTAAATTTTTGAATAAACCTCCTATAGTAGCTGGCATGCCCTAAGAAACTTCTAATTTCCTTTTGTGAACTAGGGATCTTAATTTGGTAAATAATGTCAATTTTGGCAGGGTCAACTCTTATTCTGGTATCGAAGATGTGGTGACCTAGAACAATTCCTTCAGTAAGCATCATTCTCGTTTTTTCGTGACTGAGTGAGAGGTTGGTCTCTTTACATCTAACCAATACCTTCTTCAAATTATTCAATGCCTGTTGGAAATCATCCCCATATACCGTGAATTCATCCATGTAGACTTCCACACAATCATTGGTCAGATCGAAGAAAATAGCCAAGACAACCCTCTGAAAGGTAGCAAGGGAATTACATAACCCAAAGGGGAGAACCCTATAGACATAGGTTCCCCAAGGACAGGTGAATGTGGTCTTATCCTAGTCTTCTGGTGAAATTTGTATTTGGTTGTAGCCACTAAACCCATCTAGGAAAGAAAAGTACCTCTTCCCAGATAAAGTATCCAAGACCTGATCTATGAAAGGTAAAGGGAAGTAGTCCCTATAGGTGGGCTTGTTTAGTTCTTGAAAGTCCACACAAATCCTCCATTTCCCATTTTTCTTTGGTACAATAACTAATGGGGAGACCCATTTTCTATCTGATATAGGGTAAATGAAATTGGCTTGTAGGAGTTTTTGGAGTTCTTCCTTTACTATATCTTTCAAGGTTGGGTTCATTCTTCTCTGGGGCTTTCGGAAAAGTCTGATCTGATTGTTAGTGTAAATATGATGCATACATGTATCTGGGTGGATCCCTTTCATGTCAGAGTAATCCCATGCAAACACATCATATTTCCCTTGAATCATTTGTACTAGCTTTTGTTGCTGTTCTGTTTCTAGGCTGGCATTGATATATAAGGACTTCCTAGGACTGATTTCAATAGCTTGGACAATAAATTCCTTCCCTTCCTCTACTTGTGAAAGAGTGTCTATTGTAGAAGTGGAAGGGTGCCAAGTTTCTTAAAATTCAGAGCTAAAGATGTGTGTGTAGTTAGGGAAAGATTGGGGATAGTCAATGCATGTCGAAGCAGCCAAGAATAGACTTAGGATTTGTTCTTCAGAGTGTTCTTATACTACTTTTACTTGTTCAAGTGTCAACAAGGGCTGAGTACAATCCTCCTCCCCATAAGGATTCTCCAACCAGAGAGGACCTTTAGTGGCTGGTTGGGTGGGGGGAAAAAGGATAAGTTTTTGACTTTGAGTGCCATTGGAAATTTTCACTTCTCCAGATCGACAACTGATGAATGCATCAGCAGTGGCCAACCAAGGTCGACCGAGTACCACTAGGTGTCCTAGTTTGGGGGATTTGGGATGGATTACCAAGAAATCCACAGGGTATTCCCAAGAGACCAATGTCACTGTTATATCATCTAAACTTCCTGCTAGGGTGATGTCTGATTTTTCTGCAAGCTCTAGCAAAGTTTGTGTAGGTCTTAAGTGATCTAGTTGCAGTGTTTTCATAGTGTTTACTGACATCACATTTATTGCTGCCCCTATATCAATCAATGTGTTAGGTAAGGCAACACCATTGATTTCTATGGTTACCACTGGGTTCCCTAGATCACTATACTTGGAAGGCATTTCTGTTATAAATTCGGATAACTACCCTACCACCCATATGACAAGAGGTTCCTTCCTCTTTCTCCCTGGTTTTTAATGCAAAGGTCCCTTACAATTTTAGAATAGATAGGTATGTCTTTAATGGCCTATAGTAGTGGGATATTTACACATATATTCTGGAGTTTAGTCTCTAGATTATGTTCTAGAGGTTTCTCAGTTTTCTTTACGAGCAACCTTTCTAGGTAAGGGGGATTCATTTCATAGGGTGTTTTTGCTGCAAGGGAGTTGGGAGAAGGGATTTCTTATGGTACTGGAGTGTTTCTTTTTTTGTTCAATGGATCAATCATCTGTTCTTCTCTTTGAACCATTTGGACATCTATTTGTTCTTCTTGGTTTGTGTGATTATGCACTTGTTCCTCTTGAATGACCATAGTGGGATTTGTTTTGTTTACAATCCTTCCTGATCTTATTTCAATTCCATTAAATGGAGCTGGCATTATTACATATGTAGGAAAGGTTTATGCTTCAATGTTTTGTATAGTTTGTGTCAGTCTGTTATTTGGGTTAGGGATAGGTTGTGCAGGAATAGGGGTAGGTCGAGGAGGGTTTTGGATGGGTGCAACTTGCATTGGTTGCTGGATATTTGGATTCATGGGTAGTGCAAGTTGTTTTTGTAGTTGTGGGGGTGGAAGAAGAGTAGGGGGGTTAAATCCTGGGAGCAACTATGAAATATTCGAAGGATATTGTTGATAGGTGGGAAATTTGTTGGTTGAAAGGGGACATTTCCATATACAGGTCCTCTCCACCCATGTTGCAAATGTTGGGTTTGTGTCGACCACTGAGGATAAGACATGGGGGGTACCCATTGCTATTGGGGGTATTGTGTAATTGGTTCGACAAACATGCTGGGGTTTTATTGTCTCCATGGTCTCCTAGGGGGGTAGGATGTCTCAGGTTCTCCTCCTCCCTTGAACATGTCCTTGAGTCCGGGAAGAGAAGGGAATTTGTTAGTAGGATGGTCCTCTGTGAAAAGACCATAGATTTCAATAACATTGAGGGGGAATTCTTTTTCAGGGTCTATCCTCCTACACTGATGACAGAAAATTGCTAACACAACATTTTCTTCCTCTTGTTTTCTTTTAATTTTCATGGTATCTAGTTGGAAAATGATGGTGTGTAGGATATCTATTTTAAAGTTTTCCAATAGATTTCCTAGTTCAATCCTCGTGACACCTCTGGATGTGGGTTTAGTAATTTTGTTGGTAGGGTCCCTTATACTTTTCCCCGTTTTAGCTTGACTATGAGAGTATCTTTTACAATACTCTGCTATGTCTGCAAATGGCTTTTGGTATACATCCCCAGAACTCATGAGGTTTAACACTTCAATGTAATCTTCTCTCACACCCTTTAGAAAGACAGTCCTAACTGTGGCTGTATCTAAGGAAAACTGCTTAGTCTTTTGGTAATTGTATAAGAACCTCTCTAGGTAGTCTTCTAAGCTTTATTCTTCTGATTGTTGCATTTTGAATATATCATTCCTAGTGTCCATAGGTCCACAGTAATCTTGGTATTTCTAGAGGAAGGTCTCTTTCATACCATCCCAAGACAAAATTATGTGTTCCCCTAAGCTCATGAACCACTGCGGTGCCGAATCTTTTAGTGTGGTTGGGAAAAGTTTTAATTTTTGAGCATTTTCTGTGTAGTTATAGCTCCTACACAATATGCCAAATTAAAATAAAAATGAGTTAGGGTCTTATGTCGACATACCTAGGAAATGAGGGGGTGAAGATAATGGAATGTTCTTCATAGAAACATCTTTAGAAATATCCAGTATGGGGAATCCAAATGTCTCTGTTTCATTGGCTATGTTTCCCTCTTCTTCTGCCATGTTTCCAAGCAATCTGTAGGGAGGTGGTGAATTTTCTCCACTGAGTGATGGTTCCACCACTGGGTTACCTGGTATCTCTGGCTGTTCCAAGGTTTTGTGTGGCCTTCCAACAAAAGATGCAGCCTCTTCTATTACCACCTCTGCTTCTTTTCCAGTTTCTCCTCTGGATGGGGTCGCTAGTGCTTCCTCCCTTTCTTGCTGCCTTATGTCTTTAATATGAACATTGGCTTCAAATCTAGTGCCTTTTTTTTTGTTGCAATTGTTTCCTTTAAGCTCTCTCCTCTGAGAATTTTTCCTGCACGATTTTTTGATGAATTAGTATAAGGGGGGGTTTTCTTTGTTGTTTGCTTTTCTAGTTTTTTTGAGATTTTAGGAGCAATAAATCTACCTTTATTATCCCTGTACCTAGTCATAAAAAAAAATGAAATAAATGAAAATGAAGATTCCTAATTAGAGGTAGGAGGACAATCTGACTTTGCAGAAACCCCACCAAAGTGGATGCGCAGGTTCTTACCTTTCGTCTTACCATCTTCTCTTCACCCTCAGATTATCCTCAAATCCAATCCAAACCAAAAAAAAATATGCTACCTGTTACCGTTTACAACTCCCCGACAACAACGCCAAAATGTTGGAGCGTAAATATGTTCAATGTATATCTCACATTCATTTAAATGTCAATCCGAGATTCATAATCGAAAGAGTTGTTACACCTTATGTGCCGAGAACAAGTAACCTACCTAAGTCTGTTGCATATAGGAAATAATTAATAACATAAAAATCCTATTTCTAAGATTTCTAAATACTTCAAAGTATTTTATGAACCTAGAAGAGAAAACTGATAATGAAACTTAAACAAACAGTCAATCAAAGAGATGTTGTCCTAGAGAAACAAGTATATTCATTTCAAGCACTTGAATTAAAAATATGAACTTTAAGAAGCTTGTCTCTTGTAGCAATTAAAACAATCAATTCCAACCATTCTTGAAACAAAATCCAACTTCAACCTCATGTAATTCAATCAAACCAGCACAAGGGAAGTTCAGTATAACTGAAAGACTTTATTACAGCACATGAAGATGAAATATAAAGTCTCCTAGTCCCTTGCGATACTAGGTCTACTACAGTCATAAACTCAAAATATCAGTCCCACACTTCAGATTATGAAATAGCTACCTTCAACATATGAGAATGAAATGTCTATTCGATCTAACACTTTCTTATTCACACCAATCCAAAATGATTAACTCAATGCTCAATCCTGAAAATCAAATAAAGACCAATCACACACACACTGCTGTAAACTATCCACACAAACACACATAATATATACAAGGAGGTTTACCTTAGTTGGGGTGGTGGGCCCTTGCCGAACCAACAAGGAACCTCTTAAGGGAGTAACCGACTAAAACTTTTTACTCACATCCAAGAATTGACATAAAAGATCTTCTATATTAATTCAGCTGGTAAATTGGATCAACAGTCTTTTACTTTATACATGACAATGATAAGTCTTGTCTGGTTCTTACAATATATTTTTTATATTCACTATATATTTTCATTTTTATCATCTATACAACATTCCTTATATAAGGTAAGATGATACTATCAATATCTATGGATAAACATTAAACAGTTTGAGAAATTTCACATTTAAGATTTACATCAAATTTTTAGGAATCGACTCCATCCTCATGACACGAAGTACATGAGCAATGGAGTCTCTTGCAACTAGAAAACTGACTCGAGCGCTTCTATCCAACTGTATTCTTGAAACCTTCACCATTATTCATGTCCAACTGGTGCATTATGGAAACAGAGGTTCTGGTATCGGATTGCACACAGTCACGAGTCTAGTACCAGAATAGAGCAGAGCATGTAGTACCGGAATAACACACGTCTTGGTACCAAATCCATTCTGGTACAGAATAGATTTGGTACCAGATTAAAACTATCTTGGGTACCCGAATGGATTTGGTACCAGATTAGACGGTGTCTAGTAGTGCCGGATAGACTGCTCATAAATCAAATCATTAGGACTATACAAAATAAAACACTTTCAATCGAATTAATTTAAGAAAGTTAAACAAACATGCTTTAAATCATCAATTACCTCTTGTGGATATGACATAGCTATTAGGCATGTGTTTTGGGAGGGAGTAGTCTAGTATAGGTTTATAATAGAGGCAAAAGGCGTAGATATAGGGTAAGATAGGGCATTATCTTAAGTCAAAATAGAGGCTCAACACATATATAACATATATATGATACATACATATGTTATATATGTTACATATGTTACATATATAACATATATATGTTACATATATAACATATATATGTTATATATTTGTAACATATATATGTTATATATGTAACATACATATAACATATATATGTTTACGATATATTTTCATTTTATAAATATATTTTATATTTTATAAATATTTTTTATATTATATGTCATATTTTATGTTATATGTTATATGAATGTATTATATAATATGTAGTTTTTGTTCATGATATCAACATGTGCCCCTGGTGCAGATCTTGATGGTAGTAGCAAATATTCAAATGAGAACTTTGAAGAGTGAAGTGGGGAAATGTTCCATGTGAACATCACTTGGACATTGCCAGTTAGTCAATCCTAAGAGATGGGGAATCCTTGTATCAAAGGTGCACTCTGCATGAGCATCAAAAGAGAATTGGGTTAATATTCCCGAACCAGGACATTGTGGTGGATGACAATGTTAGGAAATCTGGAGATTTCATCGGGGGCCTGGGAAGAGTTATCTTTTATTTTTAATGCATTTGACTCATAACCACTATAATTTTTATAATCCCAAACTCCTAAACCCTTGAAAATTTAACCCTAATATTTAACCCTTATAACCCCAAACATGTACATTAACTATTACATCTATCCATTATTAGTACTATTCTATCAACTATGTTAACCCTAATTACTTATAACCTCTATAATTTCTAACTTATAAACCCCAAATAGTTAAAGCCTAACTTATTAACCCTAAGCACCTAATACCTATATCTCACAAAAATTAATCCTTATAATACTTAAACCATATAACCACTTTACTCTATAACACTATAACCCTTATCATCCCTAACACCTAACCCTTAATTCTCGCCATACCTAACCCCTATAAACATTAACCCCTAATCCTATAAAGCACAATTCTAAACCAATGTAACCTTTATCTGAATTGTAACTCCTAATAAGATTAACTACCATAACCCGTAATACAACATCTCGACATGAAGAGCACTGAAACAACATCAAATCCTACCATAACATGGCCCTACAATATCGAGAATACAAAGGTCGTGGCTATGTCAATTGACATAGGTGAAAGGAAGATGTGTCTAGTGATTCCAAAATAACATGAGAATCATTTGTAGATAATTGTAAATTCATTGTATTAAGAAAAAAATTAAGTAGAATGTGTTTGTTGACACAAAGACAAAAGAATCGATGTCAACCAACACACACTAGAGAAATGAGGAACCAAATGCAAAGAATGTTCAAACTAGCACAAGAGAGAGAATTTGTGTTTATTTCCATAGAACATGGAAGACATGATACAAATAAGAAAACTCTAGAATTCATGTTGACCTACACATAATTGAACAATGAGTTGATAGATGCTAAAAGATATAACTGGGGCTTCAACAAGGTGATCAATGAGAAACTTGGAAAGAATTAATTATACATATTCAGAGGGCTATCATGACAATCAATTAGACTATTAATGACATCAATACCAAAAATTTATTGATACGATGAAATAAGGAGTATAGGTTACAAACATTATGATCTTAGACAAGGATGGAGCACGAAAATACATATGGAAATAGGAGTTCTCTCTCTAACCAATGTGTTATTGGATGATGGTTCCATAGTAAACAATATGATGAAGGATACATGGAGAAAGTTAGAGAAATCAAAATTGAGGCCATTAGAGTTGTTGGTTGAAAATAAAATCCATCAATCGCTTCGACAAGGTGATCAATGAACATTTCATATTGAAATAATTCAATAGATTCCAAGGATCATTGCAACATTATCAATTGGACTATTAATGATTTCAATTCCATATGGAAATATAAGATCTCACTCTACCCAATTTAATAATATTAGATGGTGATTATAAAATAATCATTATGATGGAGACAAAAATAATTAGAGAAACCAAAATTGTGACCACCATAGTTTTGATTAAGGATGATATATCCTACTAGAATAGAACCTTTGGAATATTAACAACGTGAGTATGCATATATGGAAAGGTATTTATGATAGATTTCATAGAAATTAAAACACATGGCAAATTAATAACACGTGATGCCTTACTAGGAAGGTCACACCTAGAAGGAGAAATAGTCATTGATGATTAGTGAGCCAACACAATTTAATTCAAAAAAAGGAGAATATTGAATAATTATTGATTTAATAAGTTGCAATAGTGAATCAGGAGTTGGCTATTTCTAGTGAATCTTCTAGAAGCAAGAAAGATGAATTATATGAATGCAAAGGGAAAGGATAGTATAACTAGAGGATTGCTTAGAGGAAATAAGTCATTTGATAATGGATCATTGTAGCATTGGAAGATGGATAATCTAAGTTTTTTGTTGCTATAATATAAAATCAAAACTAATAACTAAACCTAAAGGGAAGAATCCACTCAAGTGAAATATGAGAAGGAAAATTACCCATCACACTTGACCAATGTTACCATTGGTAAATGTAAAATTCAATGAAGGTATTCCATGACCATACTAACTAAGTTGTTCTAAAATACAGGGAACATATACCCACTCAAAAAATTAATGTAGAAATGAAGAATGAACCTCAACACATCAAAATGGGAATTGAGTGGAGGACATAATTACTAGCCAAGCAATTGACATATTTAAGAATAGAAAGAATTATTTGCATGGTCCTATAATTATGGAAGCTAACCCTTTGTTCAATAGGGGAGCGGGGGAAGTTATCCACCCCAAAATATGGAAGCTAAGTCCAAGGCCTCGAGGGGACAAAGGTTGAATTCTAATTTGGTGGGAATATTCCATTAGAAAAATCATTTCCTTTCTTAGATTTTATGGTAGATAGTTGACAATATTTAGAAGAATAAAATACAAGGCAATATTGGAAGAGATCGAGGAAATTTCAAGATTTCCTCAACTTATCCCCTCAGTGAATAAAAAATAACAAACAATGAAAAATACTAAAGGTTGACGAGACATATAAAGTAAGGTGGGGCCAAATAAAATTTGGGTTCCATTGGCTTAAGACATGTGAGAATCCTACTATGATATTTTTCAAAGATCTGACATCTAAGGAATTTGTGAAGCATATTAAGGCCCTCAAAATAAAGAACAAAGAGATGGTTGATGATCAATTTCTCACACGAGACTACTTTCCACTCTAGTCGTCGAGGATTCCCTTTTGCACTAACCTTTTATGTGATGGTTATTGAAACCCTTAACTACCTCATCCAAAACAAATGTCTCGATGGATTATTTGAGGCTTACAAATGTAAAATTTGTATATGAATCCTTCCTTACTATCCTAGAAGAGAAACAATCACTAGACAATAACATGGTTTTCTTGCAATTTTTTTACAAATCCTTTGGATTACAATTTCCTTGGGCCAAGAATTAATGTTACCATCATAGTTAGTAGGAAACCCTAAGTTAACTAGTAGGACAAGGATGGACACACATACTGTTAAAATAATTTATGTGCTCATTTTCACCATAGGGAATTAATGTTACTATCATAGTTAGTAGGAAACCCTAAGTTGACTAGTAGGATAAGGATAGACATACATACTATTAAAATAATTTGTGTCTTTGTGCCTATGGATGGTTTCCATGATGATATGATGATGGAATAAAGTGGGTGTGTGAGTGAAATTTGAGTCCATAAACCATCCCATATCATTAATTCATGCGAATAGCCTATCCATGTCAAATTTCAATGCATACAGATACAGTTTGAAAAAAATTCAACGTTGACCCCATTCACATGTCATTGTTGCCCGCCTATAGTATTTTTCTAGTGTTGATTAAGAAATCAAAGAAAGAGAGGGATTTTTAATCAAAACTATGACACATATACATTGTATATACATTAATTTAGAACCTCAAAGAAAAATGAAGAAGGACTGACGAAAACTTAAAACTTGCGTCAACCAAATTGTGTATTTTGAAAGAAAATTAGGGTTTATGGTTTACATGATGAATTCATGATGATGGAATAAAGTGGGTGTGTGAGTGAAATTTGAGTCCAGAAACTCTCCCATATAGTTAAGGCATGCAAATATTATATCCATGACAAATTTCAGTGCATACAGAAACTGTTTGAAAAAATTTCAACGTTGGCCCCATTCACACGTCATTATTGTCGGTGTCTAGTCCTAGTACAATTTCCATTCCTTGTTACTTGTTATGTGTTCCTCATTCCTCATTATTTTTTCCTTGTTCCTAGTTCCTTGACCATGGTGTAGTCCCCAAGATCCATTATTTTTGTACAAAATTACATACTAATGGCATAAAATGTCCCACAGAAAGACCAAATTAATATCCGCTACATAAGTCTTTTGTCTTTTTTCAAGGAATGTGTAATGGATCTCAATTCTAAGAAGATTCAAATAGGACCTAAGAACCTTAAGTTATTTCCTTAACCATGGGTGACATAACACTATCATTCAATAGTAAAATTGTTACGTTTCATTGTTTGGCATCATGTGTACCGAGGGATGTTGTGGGTGGGAAATCCCTCCTATGGACTAGCACTGAGGGTTTTATCATGCATGCAGAAATGAACTAAAGATTCTTAATTTTTACCATCATCCCATGCCTAAACCCCCATGACTCATATGTAAATACAAGGCTCAAGAGATTAAGTTGACGTACCTTATTTTTCTTGTTTGATGTCGATCCCTTTTCGCGCTTGGTCATTCTTTGACTGCAACTCTCCTCCCAATGATGACCTGCATTCACTAAAGACAAAAAAATAACTCCACATGCATTTGATCTATGAACTAACGGGTTAGAGATTTAATCAATCATACAATCAATATTCCAATAATGACAATCTCATATGGTGGGACGGGAAAATAAATTCTTTTATTAACTTCACAATGATACCTTACAATGATAAAGTCGGCTACTGCTCCTCGATCTTGGTCCTGATATCTTCTTCCACTGTCTTCCAACTTCTTTGCTCTATACTTCTCTTTGCACAAGGATGGCTAAAGGTTGGGACAAAGGGAAGCTTAATCGGGTATAGTTTCTTTACTATGATTCTCCTCCTTTGAAATGGTACCCCTACTCTTTCTTTTGTAGGCTAGAAGAAGCTAGGTATTTGGTTGAGTGACCGACCATGCATGGTCGAAAGGTTTGGTTAACTTACCCAAAGTTGTGTGTTCCATCATCAAATTTCCTTTTTCCGTGCTTTTGTAGGTACACGCGGGCTGTCTTGGGTCAGCTAGCGTGTACACGCGTGCAATAATGGAGTAGGGCGCGTGGGTTTTTATAAAAGGGGTTTTAAGAAGAGTTGTTCAATAGTGTTTTGGCAAAGAAGGAATCTGATATGGCCTGATGCCAGGTAAGCATGTTTGGTGCAAATTAGGGTTATAATAGATGCCCCCTAATGTGTGAGATCAGAAGAGCATCTGATGGCCGAAATACATTAACAATATTCACCAATGTTTCCAACAAGTGAGCCCAGGGACCAAAAATCAGGAGGTGTTGTCTGCAAAATAATAATTGTCTCACCGAGGTGGGCATACCCATGCTTGGGATAAAATAAAATCATGGCTACCAATCAAATACACTATAGATCCATGTCATATAACTATATAAAGTGTAGCCGCGAGCTATACACAACAGAGCTACATATCAAAATAAAAAAGATATACATGTAGAGTATCCATCTTCTAGAAGTTGATAAGGCCTGATGGCTAGAGATGAGGTCTTCAAAGCTCGAGCAAAAACTTAAAAATATTCAAAACTCAGGTAGGAGTCTAATATGAGTGTATGACTTCACTACCTAGAGGTCTTCGACGGCTCGTTGGTCATGGACTAGAGAATATTGATGATCAGACTGAAGGCTTCATTCATTTCAAATAAAGACTTGATTGGAATTTCGAGATGGTCGGGCATGAGGGAAAGAGACAAACTACAGAGGGGCTGAATCAGTCTTGGTAAAAACTTCCCTTGGATAATAATACAACAAAAGATGAGACTCAAGCAACATGGAATTAACTAAGTTTACGAGGTAGGAGGCAACGCAAACTCTCCATATGTTTGGAAGAATAACCAAATGGAGAAGGACATAGCTCAATGTAGCGGGAACAACTTCCTAAGGTCATATTAAATCCCAGGTTTTGATGAACAAACTGAAAGATGTGCTTTATCCAAGGGCGACTCATTGTGCTGCCAATAAAAAGAAAATACTTTTCCCTTCCTCTTTTTGGGGTATATTTGATTTTTTTGTCTTTTTCAATAATGTTGGAAAGCTTGAAAAAGAATAAAAGAATTCTACGTTACAAAGGAGGATCGAGTGTCGCAAACATACTAGTTCCAAGCATATAGAACACAAGGATTCTCAGGGAAAAGGGACATATGCAGAAAAAGGACACTTGGGAAAAATCCTCCAGGGGCCAAAGGTGTCAAGACGCAGAGGCAAAGTGCTATAGGGCTTGCGTATAAGGCATGCTTCATATGGTTAAGTTGAGAGAAACATGGAGCCGACATTAGACCAGACATGCAGGTATGCAAATGCGATTAATAAGACACACAATGGTAACGTCCTTTGATATAAGTTTTATGAGCCTAGAGAAGGTAAGCTCAGTGGTTTTTCATATTTAGAGAGTCTGAAACAACGCAAAAGGAGACTCTGATGGGGTACATTTTTCGAAGGTAGTCTAGTCTGTTCTAAAAAGGGGTAAACTAGCACCGACAAGACGTCTATTCAAAACCATTTTAATGAGTGTGATAAAGACAATATTACTTGACAATTTTTTCATTTTTAAGGAGTTTGAAAAAAGCTTAGCTATGGACTCCGCCAGGAATGTTCTTCTGGACCATTTTAATGAATGTGAAAGAATAAGGTCACTTGACGATCTTTTCAATTTTAGGGAGTTTGAAAAGAGCTTAAATATGGACTCCGTGGGGGTTCCTTTTTCATAAATTTAGCCCCTCAAGCCCGAAAAAGGGGTAAAATTATACCTGAGGGTACTCTTCTAGAGAACTAAAGTTCCTAAGAGTATACCTTTGTTCGTATAGTTGACCATTTGGTTTGAAAAAGGGGTAAACTACCACCGGATAGACATGACTTCAAATTTCAGTTTAACGAGCATGAAAGGCCACAAGATCGCTCGACAATCTTTTCATGTTTAGAGGGTCTGAAAAGGGCTTAAAAGAAGACCCGTTATGTTTTGGGAGTCTCGCAGGTGAGGTCAAGAGTCATGCAAATGAGGCTCAAATGTGTAATCAAGAAAAAATAAAAGGACTCCCGAGTTTACAGTCATTAGTGACAGCATGGACACCATAATGCAACCAGGATCTACCTAAGGCATCCATGTTCCGGTAAGCTCTACCACCAAATCACGACACTTCTAAAACAAGAATGATGGTTCTGTGTCGCAACCTGATGGGATCAATCCTATGGAAAAGGGATAAAGACAACGAGATACAAAAGTAGGGGTGGAAACCTAACTTATATGCTCAAGTTGACCATCTGAGGTTTTTCCCAAGGACTGTCAAAAGTGACCCAAAACTCCAAAAAATGTCCATAACTTTCCAAAGCAACTCCTGAATCACTCTAAATGGTATTCAATTCAAAGAAAATGATAAGGGGGGCCAAAAAAGTGACAAAAAGGGCCAAAAAGTCTATAAATAGAAGCTGACAACTCATTATCACCATTGCTGATTTGGAAATTGAATCTGGAGCAAAAAACCCCCTTTGATAAAAGTGGTGATTCCGGGAGCTACAGTGGACGAAACAACCATCCATCTGGACCAAGTAAGTATAAACTACCTCCCTTTTCTTTTTAATTCTTTATTTATGCATTTAATTTGGTTTCTTGGGGGGGCATCGACCTTTAAAAGGTTGACCCTAGGTCCACATGGGCTGTCCTATGATAGCCCGTGTTTACACTCGCTCTGTCTAATGTCAGAGCATGTATACACGCAATTGTCATCACAACATCCTGCATGGACCCTCCCATGAGTGAAAAAAGGTTTAAAAGGCAAGGCCTAACCTTTTGAAAATTTTCCCATGTGCAGGATGTATGTGAAATGGAGAGAACAAGAGCATGAAGATATCAACGCACTAGTTGGGGAAGACCCTAACGCTGTGGCAGTGTTAATGTAATGTGGCTTGCTCAAGTTTTTTCTGTGTCCTTTCATGAGAGCACAACCTAGGATATTGAATGCCTTGGTTGAATACTGGCACCCTGACGTAGAAGATTTTATGTTAGAGGGGAAGTCACTAGTGCCCACGACAGAGAATATATACTTTTTGACTGGCCTCTCCAGGAGAGGGGAACCAATCAATTTTTGAACATTTTCTTCGGGGCCCCATACTATATTGGAATTGATAGGACTTTATTGTGAGGCTGGTATAGATCGGTCGAGCTCGCAGGTGCCAATAAGTAGGATAACTGATTTATCAATTCAGGCGATTGTGTTGCTTATTGGGCAGATGACTGGCTCTGCGGCTCTACATCAGGTGTCCTGTGCACAGATGAAATGTGTTGTCCAATGCTTAAATGCACAGATATTTGACTGGAGAACTACACTGTTGGATTGTATGAAGAGGCAACTGACAAATTTCCAGTTGCGGACACAGAGGAACTTCGGATTCGAGATGATTCTATGCTCTTTTTTCTTTGAAAGAGTTTCTAGTTTCATTCCTTGAGTGGTGGTACGAGGACATCATGCCTCTCTTCCTGCGGTTTGTAGATGGGCAGTGTTGTTGCCACGACAGGGTGGTGGAAGGACAGTCCTTTGATGATGAATTCTTTTCTTGGTTGTCATGGTAGATCCCAACCATAGAGGATTATCCTTATGCTGGGATTGATTTCTCGAGAGATTCTGAGATCCTTGTACCTCCAGGCGAGGAGCGAGGGGAGATGGGTAAGTTTGCATCATTTTTTTTTTTTTAAATATATATAATTTTTATGTTGTTTTTTTAATATATCATTTTTTTATACCAGAGTATTTGATAGATACATGTCTATTGTGTGTAGATGTGGGACCCTCATGACCTACAGATTATGCGAGGAACATGTGTCGTCCTCGGCCAGGGGTCGCACCTGCCACCGAAGGGGGACCGACAACAGCATGAGAGCTTCCAGCCGGTGAGGCTGAGAGGGTTTTGAGATGGGTTGAGTGAAATTTTAACTCACTCACTCGCACCATACCTATGGAAAAGATTGAGGATCAACCACCATCCATGCAGCCTCATGTAGTGGGGGCACCATGGACATGGGTCTGACTATTTCGGCATTTGGAAAATGCTGTTGAGTATTACAACAGGGCCCACATGCCCTAACATTAGTTAGTCGAGACTTTAACAACTCCACCTGTATATTATTTTTGAGGGCATAAGCCCCATGACTCTTTACTGGTCATATTTTTTGAGGCGCTTGCGTCCACCTATGTACTCTAATGATTATAATATTATATATGGATTTTTATGTCTTTTTGTGTCTTATGCATCATATTTTCATTTAAAAAATGTATTTACATGTTTATGTGTATGTATTTTTATATGTGTGTGAGATGCCAGTCTAAAATTTGATTAGCTAAAGTATTTGTAACTTGGTTTAATCTTCTAGGAACATGAAAATATGTAATATAATCAAAGCTTCATTCTAAGAGACGTAACCTAAGGAATCATCAGTGTAAAGTTAGATCATGAACACGACAGACTCTATTTAACTAAGACACAACTAGCTAAGCATATAAATAGACCCAGATATGAGAGATGCCAAATGACAGGGCATCACGAAGCAAATCAATAACTTCACTATACTCGACGACATTGTTTGTGGTGTCGCCTAAGCATATACCTTCGGAAGATAATAATTGGCCTCGAGGTGTAAAAATTACCCAAGTTGCAGAGGCAAGCCTCCGAGTGTGCTAACTAGCACCATCTGCGTACCCAATGAACACCTCTGATTCACTTGACATCTGCTACACTGACAAAATATAACATAAAAAATGACACATCCATAATACTAGAAGAAACTAGAAAGGAATAGTACAAAGATTATACATATGTTACAAAAAGTTACCTAAGGTGACCCACCTATGAGTAATACTTCTTGAGGTAGAGCCCATTTCTAGGCTTTGCCAAAGCGTTTCCCTCAAAGTCAACCAGATGATAAGCACCCTTTTTTAGAACCTATTTTATGATGAAAGGTCCAAGCCACATGGGTTTGAATTTCCTTCCCCCAGGGGGTCCTTATCTTGGTCATAGACCAGGACAAGGTTGCCCTCAAATAAAATCCGAGGACGAATGGACCGATCATACTGACACTTGAATTTTTGTTTGTGAGCCTCGTTGGCCAGGGCTACATCACGACGCTGCTCATTGAGCCACTCAAGGTATAATAACCATTCTTCAAGTGGAGAAGTGTCTGAAAATAAATGTACTACCAATTTTAGGGACGAGATCTGACATTCTATAGGCAAGACTGCTTCCAGCCCGTAAACGAGTTGAAAAGGCAAGAAACTAGTTGCAGTCTTAACAGATGTTTGGTAAGCCCATAATGTTGAGTGCAACATCAAATTCCAATTTGACTTGGCTGAGTTGATCGTTCGCTGTAGGATGGTTTAAGAGATTTATTTACAGCTTCCACCTGACCATTTGCTTGGGGGTAGTAGGGTGACGAATGTTCTTGCCACAATCCAAAATTTGATGTTAATTTAGTCATCATCTGGTTCTGAAAGTGACTACCATGGTCAGTGACA
>JASDQU010735034.1:0-10469 GCA_032191745.1 Picea mariana
ATCAAAATATAAACAGAGATTGAACCAACACACTTCTAAACTAACGGGTGAATCTTGTGATGAAGGTGGGCCCTCCCTTCTCACAAGATTCCCCTGAAACGGGAAAGCTAGAGACGGATAATCAAAGCAGTCTTTTATTCATCTGTCAAAACATCATATTACAATCTGCAAAAGTAAAATTCGTCCCTCTCTCTGAAGTGTTCAATACATAAAAAATTCGATTCTCGAATGAACAATTCCCCTTCTTTTTAAAGAGGGAACCCCCCTTCGATACAATATATCAAAGATTACAATGTATATCTGAGTCCTATCTTTAGTCGGATCTTCTTTCTAAACCAGAGAAAGATGTCCTATTCTCACGCAACAGAAATGCTATTACAGGAGCTGGATGAGATATGACTGAGTAACAACTTCTTTTCGTAGCTGCCGGTGTTGTTTCAACATCGCAATTCACGGGCTATTTCAGCCACGTGAATTGCGCTCTTGGCTGTGTCGGATTGGTGCTTGTTGACCGCTGACTGTACGGCCTGTGTTTCAGCATCCTTGGTTCTGGCGGTCTCTTGTGTGTTTCAGCATCTGCAGCTTTGGACTCTGTAACAGCTCTGTGTTTCAGTATCTGCAGCTCCGGACTGTGTGATAATTCTGTGTTCCAGCAACAGCGACCTCGGACTGTATAGCTTCTTGTGTTTCAGCAACAAAGACCTCGGACTTGTGTGACAGCTCTGTGTTTCAGCAACGGGGCTCAAATACTAATCTGCATTCTAATCAATGGTTAAGTCCAAAAGTAATGTAAAATATTATGCAAAATAAATTAAACGTATAGTAATGAGAAGGGACGTTGTATACCTTTGGAATGATCAGCTAAAGTGATAGTATGAGTTCAAATATGGATGATCAAGAGTATAATAATGGCAAAAAGTATAGGCAAAAAGGTACATAGTGTGGTCCTAACAGGTCCCATCGAATTCTGAGGAGGTCCCATTCCCCTCATTTGTGGACATTCGTTCACCAGATGTCCTTCTGTGTAAAATTTGGTACACCAGACTTGCAGTCGTCCTGGTCTGGGTATCGTCAATTCTTGAATATTCTCTATAAGCATTGATATTTTCCCTTGTAGTTGAGCCAAATTTGCATCTGTTGGGGGTCTGGTCACTTTCATTCTCCCCAGATATCTTGCCATGGCTTCAATATTCATTGATTGTTCCAAGGCATCTGTTAGAGTGGCTATCTGTTGTTGCATTAGTGGAATCTGTGTCAGAAGTAGAAATCCCTAGATATACCATTCTCTTTGATGTTATTCATGGATCATATGCACTAACCTCCCTATAGAATCTTTTAACTTCTGGCTATATTCCCAAGCCGATTCACTTCCCTTTGCTGAATTTCATGCAACTCAGACAGAGCTTGTTGTTCTGGCTGAGGTAGCTTAACTTCTGCTATGAACTTTGTGTGTACTTGGTCAAATGTAAATGCTTGACCTTGCACTCTTGGTACTCCTGGCTCAGTGGCCTTCATGTACCATTTGAGAGCACGACCTCTCAAGGTAGTCTGGAACTCAACCAATTTATTCGCATCCAGGGTCCCTCTGGACCTCCAGATTGCTTCGCATAGGAACCAATGTTTCTCAACATCCTCATCTCCCTTACCCCAGAATTCTCGGTATCGAGCAATTAAACCTCTCGCATTACTAGCCATTGTTGATATTACTGCTCCTACCAAGATAAAACCTAACGGTCTTGGTTGTGATCTACCAGGGGATCCCAATATCCTCCCAGTATTCATGCATCCCAGTTGTGATTGACTAACTGACTATACTAGAACAAAAATAGCATAATAAGGTAGTATAGAATTTACCACTTGTATAGAAGACACTTGGGGTATGGGTGATTCGGGGCTGGTGTCACTAGCTTCGGGGCAAGTTTCTTTGATCTAGGGGGTCTCATTCTCATCCTTTGGAGAAGTCTCTTCAGTCGGATTCCTAATATTTCCTAGCATCGAGGCTGAATCTTCTCTTTCTTCTTCAAGATCCATGTTAGCTTCCTTTTCCCGTGCTTCTACACCTTATTTTTATTTCCCACCCTCTTGGGGACTTCTTTCTCTCTGGGATTCTCTCTCACTTAATCTTTGACTGGCCAATCTTTGTTGTCTTCTCATCTTTCATAACTCTTCCATCTGTCCTTCCTCGACTTCTCCTGGTCTGACTTCTTTCCGCAACTTCTCAGACTATTTTACTTCTTTAATTATCTTACCATGCCACCACTTCTCAACTATGGAGGCTCTTTTCAAGGCTTGCTCATCTCTTGAGTCCATTTCTTGTTTCTCCCCCATTTTTCAAAGAACCCTCTCCCCTCTCTCAGGCCATGGCTCCACCCCAAACTCACCCCACCCAAAGCGAGGGTGTTTACACTGCCATCTCAGTCGGGGACATAGTTAGCATCCCCTCCTCCATCAAGAAAACATTAATCCACAAGGGAATTTCTCTCAATAGTATTCCCCCTATGTCTTTCTTGAAATCCTCTTCTTCTCGTGAAAAAGATTGATGATTCTCAGCTAAAAACTCAATAATGTATCCTTCTAATGTGGTATTGACCCAGAAATTATTCGCTCGCGTTACCAGACGATCCAGTCGATGAATTTATGCAATCTTTTCTGTATCCCAAATGTAGGTCTTCTCGATTCGTTCTTGGAATTCCATAGCTTCTTGGAGCCTATATAACCAGTGGAAAATTTCTTCTGGGAACTTAACCCAAAATATCTCGTACTGGTCGCTCGATATTTCTGAGTAAAAGACAACCTCACGTGTATCTTTCACAGATTTTCCTCTCAACTTCACTTCTTTCCATATGAAGGCGTCACAATTTTTCTCCCACCACTGGTGAATATCGGATCTGTGAATCTGCAGAAGCATTCTCCCTACAAGTTCACTTTTAATACAAGTCCCAACAATGGAACCATTTTGTTGGCGTGTGATTGTTCAGAACTGGGTCCTTCTCAGGTTACCTACAAAAGGCACTGAGTAGTCTAGAGCACTAGCATTTTCATCTCCTCTGAAGAGAAGAAGTCTCACCCAAATCACAACCAAGACAGAAAGATAGGGAAGGGCAAGGAGAATACTTAGGTGGGTTTCCATAATCTTCAAGAGTCACCATGATCTTGTGCAAGATAGAATAACCACAGAACCGATCTAAAATCACTCATACTGGAAATAAAGACACTCAAGTTGTGAAAGCATTTGTACATAAAGACAACATATTTATCTTATCAAACATAAAGAGTATTGTAAGGAGACAATTCATAATCATGCACACACAATGACACAGTAATTTCAAAATTTTAGGTCCTTCTTTATACATTATCAACAAAGCTTCTCAGATACAATCTCAGAGATACAAATCAGTACTTTGTTACAAACATCTGGCTACAGACTCATTTCACAGAGCTCTAACTATCCTTTTCCCCAAAATGTATACAAGTTACAGTCACATAACCTTTTGTCTATCTGTGCACTCTATACCATCTATGACAAACCCTTACAGACAAGAAACTACACCCAACCATACCCAACAATAACAAAAAAAACCCAACCCTTTTACAATAATATGCATCTCATATATAGGTTGAGTGGGATCTTCTGGCTTTGGTCTTTGCATGATTTCTTGTTCTTGTTCTATTGTAACTTCTTTTGCCTTGTTGGTGTTGTGTTATCCCTTTTCGCAACTGATTTATGTTTCTTTACTTACTCCATTGTCCAGCTCTTTTGTAGCTTGTGCAACTCATGTTTGAAAAAAACTAGGATTGTAGTCCTCCTTGCAACTTCAAACCAAAAACGAAGGGTCCAACATCTGCGACCTTATAATGAACGATCCATATTGACTATGGAATTACAATATTTTACAAGGCAATTTTTCCTTCGGGGGATTCACCTCGGAACCCCCGCTAGCCCTCAGACCCCGCAAGGGGGCAAATCCCCCCTTGCAACCCCCCCACATGGAGGGTTGTACAATATTCTAGGGTGTACAGTCTTCATGGGGTATAAACATGACTGAAAATAAAGACCTCTGAATCAAGAAGATAATCAAGCTGCACAACCAACACCAACTACTTGAGGACCTCTGTTGATATTAGGTTCTTTTGGATTTTTCTATCAGCAATTAAATTTTATGGGGTTCCCTTCACCCACATCTATGAATGGAAGAGGTTCTCCCCCTCCTCGGGATCCTATGGCTCTTCTGGTTAGATTGTTGTGGTCATGATGGTGGCAGTGGTTTATGCATCAATGATTTGTTTCCTTTTATTATTTTCTAAATCAAAGTCTAAGTCGAGGTTTGGCTCTTTATCTTTGATCTCAACCACCAATGAATGTTTCGAGCGACATTCATTGGTGTTTTTCCAAGGTCTTTTGTGGAATTCGCACCACTTCCTAGTGTCCTTATCCATCTTTGTGATACTCTTTTTTTCCTATGACTTGGACTGGTTATCTTAAGGTTGGCTATTCAGTGAGTTAGGGATACCTTTACCATACATCAGTTGTTTCATATTTGTATACCTGAACTCCCACTTATTTAGTTTCTTAAATGTATGCTGCATTTTGACAACATATCAATAAGTGGCTCCCAATGAAGAAATGTCTAGAAAATCCATTTCTTTTTGGATGTACCTATGTAGTTCCCAACAGTATTTTAGAGCTAGATGTTGCTTGGAGTCTTTGATACCCAACTTGGTGCACAATGTATGAAAGGTATTTGTGAACTCTGATACTGTTTGGTCCTCTCCTAATGCAATTTGATATATTTCATGTACTGGCCATCATAGTTTCCAACATGGTAATATTTTTCCTTAATGGCATCCATAAACGAATCCCAAGAGGGTTTGACCTCAAACATTTCAGACTCCTTTGTGGAAATTTTCTCACAGTAATTATCCCACCAATTTTTGACATGGGGGATAGCCTTAATGAGTGCAAAGGTGATCCTTTCCCTATCAGAAAAACTGTGGAAAGAGAAACAGGCTTCTAGTAGATTTAACCACTTTTCCAAAGCATCCTCATCTAGCTGACCTTCAAACAAAGGAATATCAAATTTAACTTGTACCTTGAAAGGGGAGATTCCTCCAAAGTGGATTCTTGATGAAGACACATCTTCTGTAGTCGACAGTTGTCAAAGGATTTCGAATTTTTTTTCCATCATTTTGTCTCTCTATTGCGTGAGGGCTTCCTCCAACAACATATGAATAAGATCTCTATAATGTCCCTACCTACTGTTGTCACAATTTTCCTTACTGTTGTATCAATGTATGTGTATTTCTAGGTGATCATTTTCGTCAAACATGTAGGTTGTAGGTTCTATTCCATGGTTAGACACCCCGGTTTACTGTTATTATTATGTTTTATGATGGTTGTTTGGATATGTTTTTGTGTATTTTTTGCCTTAGGAGTTTTGAAAAACAATTTACAATGTTTCCAAACACTGGACACAAGACAAATATAGTAGCATTCAAGTATACAAAAAATGATTCAATAAAAAACAATTAATATAGCCATTTTATTAGCTTTCTTAAAATTCAAAACTGGACTAGCACATCAAGAGGAAACTCAAAACAAATTCTTGAACAACAGCATAATTGAATGGCACAAAGGCTAGAATAAACAAGTATTTGTTGTAGATGTAATAATAACCAATCCTACACAACCTCAACTCAGCCAATTTATGTAATAACTCTCCCAACCAAAGGAAAATGGCCACAATAACAATGAACGCATCCCACAAGAGGTATTTTGTCCTTTCACACTTGATAAATCGCCCCCACACTCACAACTCGACCTCTACAGGGATAATTCACCTTCCTGAAGAGAAAGGCCCCAAGCTAAGTGTATCTCAACTCAACCAACAAATAAATTGGCCTACAACAAGCAACTCATCCCACAAGAGATGTAACTCATCCCCAAGGTAAGGGAACTCAACCCAACTACCAAATCTATGCCCCATCAAATGAAATCGCCCACCAACAGTGAATAACTTGGGCCCCATTGCAAAGATTCGACCTAGCAACAAGGTAAATAGGTCCTCTTAAAAAACTAAGAATCCACAAGGTAGTTTGGTCCTATAGAATGAGAACTCGTCCTCCTCAAGAAAACTCGGCCCCATCATAATCAAAACTCAGACACAAACAAGAAAAATCCACCGCCAAAATGAAAAACTATGTCACAATGAAGCACAATGAAAATATCTGAGTGATCTTCTCTCTACGACTAGCTAGGGTTGATGGTCTCACCATCGAAACCAATCTTCTTCTCTAGGGTTTTTGGCCCCAAGAGCCAAAAGCCACAAGATCTCCTCAAATTTGTTTTTAGAAAATAACAATGCATAATGAGAGAGGGTTCCCTGATTCCCTTTTTATTTCCTCGTTCACCCTTTTGCTGACCCTTTTACCCTTTTAATAAATTAAAGTCACTTTATAAGCTCAAAGTCACCTAAAACACCTTTTTCAATTAATTACTCAATGTCACTTTTAAAAAGGATTGCTTTCCCACTCCGATGACATTAAATAATTAATTAATTTTCTTTTCTTCCACTCATTATAGACTACGAGAATCACTTAGGATATTATGTCAATATCCTAGAGTAATTATTTGGAAGGGGACATTAGAGTCCTCCCTTCCCCAGATTATTTGTACTCAAGCAACTACAAGTTAGGATGCTACAAGATCTGGCCACCTTCCCATGTGGCATCCTCTACTAGTGAATCCCTCCATCCGATGACGTACTCTCGGATCATATTGTTACACAATTTCCTCTCTTGGACCTCTAGGACCTCCTCAGGAACCAACACTAAACACTCCTCATCTAATGGGGGTAAATATTTCAAAGAAGTGACACGTTGTCCCAATCCCTTCTCAAGGCATGAAACATGAAACACATTGTGGATCTTACTTCCCTCAAGAAACTCAAAATCATAAGCTACCTCATTAAATCTTTGAGTCACCCGTGGGGGACAAAAAAATGTGGTTTTAGTTTTTTTGCACCAGTTTTCTTCAGTGAAGATTATTTGTAGGGTTGTAATCTCAAAAATACTAAGTCTCTTGTTATCTCCCAATAAAAACTCATTTTTTATTTATGTCTTAGGTGATTAATTGAGTTTTTAGTCTTTTGAGTTATTCAATAAAGTGTGCCCTTCATTGATTCTAGTCATCAATTTTGAGTCATGTCACATGAGGTTGATAGATGACTAAGTGGTTATCATGGTCATTGTCCTAGGTTACATTGGTCAACAGATAAGTCATTTGTTTCCTAAAGGTGAGGCGTAGGTCATGTACGTTAGTTTTTGTCCATAATGAGTCATCATTTGTCTTTCAAATCATGATTTGACTTTTTTTCTATCGTTATTCTTCATGATTATGAGTTCATAGTGCATCTGGGTACTTTTGTACTGAAAGCACTACCAACTCAACCATTGTTGTCAGCACAAATCATCATTTCTACATAGGGCGTGCTACCAACTCGAGGGGAAAGCACTATTTTGAATTTTGAAAAGTTCCAAGGTAAAAGCTACATCAAGAATGTGTTTTTAGAGTTCTCAGACCATCATCGAAACATTAAGGGACTCTTCTACAGTTGCAGCTCACCATCAAAGGATTTATCAAGGTTTGCAAGCACAACTATTTTCTTTTGAGTTGCTTCTAATTATATCTATGCAAAATTGTTCATAACAGGTGTCCTTACAATGATCACTCCAAGAAAGGATCCTATTCCCAGGAAGAGGTCAGCTTCTGTGGTCAGATTTGAGCCTACTGAGACCAATATGATCACAAAATACTAACCATGTGGACTCATTCAAGCGCATGGGGTGCTGGAGATTCTGCAATATACTTGAAGGACATCACCTGGAGGTGTCTAGAGATTTTGTGCAGAACTACAAGAGTGGCAAGACAAAGGTTGGTCCCTTGGAAATTCATGTGATAGTGGATTTGATTGCAGAAGTTATCGAGATCCCTAGGATAGGGGAATTATGGTTTAAAGAAAAGAAACTAGAAAAGGAGGATTGGTGTCAGGATATGCTTAGGCCTAAGCATAGAGGAGTTGATCTAGTGAAGGGTGTGCCAAGGAAGTGGATGATAGAGGAATATGACAAATTGCTCTTCATCATTCGGAGATTCTTCACATGTGAAGGAAGATACAACTAGGTTTTGCAATACCATTTCAAGCTTCTTCTCCATTTCACTGGTAAGAAAGAGATAGACTTACCCTATTTCCTTTTCATGAGCTTGCAAAGGGTGATTTCATTTGCACAACAAAATCCTAACAAGATTCAAAAGGTCATTTTCCACCATGCCCTAATAAATATCATAGTCACTGAACAGTTGAAGAAGGAAGGGAAGGATTGGCCCACTTTCTTGTTTCTATCAAATTATCAAATTGACTTACCCCCTTCTCCTTCAAAACTCAAAACCCCTAAGAAGAAGACTGCAACACCTCCCATTGCTTCCTCTGTGCCATCATCTGAAATATCACAGTATTCTTCCCCCTCTACTCCCTCATTTGAAGTAGCACAAGATTCTTCCCCCTCTACTCCCTCATTTGAAGTAGCACAAGATTCTTCCCCCTCTACTCCTACACTTGAAATAGCACAATCTTCTACTTCTATTGTTCCCTCTGCATCTGAAACATCATAGTCTCCTCAAAACCTTATTCCTCAAAGACCCTTACCCATCCAAGTCTACAAAAGAGATAAGAGGAAAGGAAAGGCCCAAGAAGTAGTTTTTGAAGATCAAACAGAGCCTCCTGTGGAGATCCCTCCTATGGAAATTGAAGATAATCCTCCAACTATCCAAGCCAAAGTTGATACACCAGTTCTCAGAAGGTCATCAAGGAGGAAGCTTGTTTTAGTAGAGGATTCTCTTCCAAGCAGTGATGTAGTAAAACCTAGAGCTAGATTATCAATATTTAAAGTCTCCCCTCTTGAAAAGGAAGCATTGGAAGCCATAGTTCAGTTGAGTGAATCTCCACTAGAGTCATCCCCAAAGACAAAGCAAGGAAGTAGAGATAATTGGGCTAAATTGTTCAAAGATGCAGACAAACAGCTCAAAGAAGTTCAAAAGAAGAATCAGAGGCTACATCAGGAGAATGTCACACTTAGTAGACAACTGTTAAGAAAAATAGATGAGATAGTAGGGGAGTCTAACTAGCTGAAGAGGAACATCAGGAAAAATGTGATTCGGGGGAAGCAATTGGTTAATGTTTACAAACAGAACCTGAGCCTGAGAGTAGAAAATAGAAATCTTGTTGAAGACTTGTATTTGGCCAAGAACATGCTTAGCAAGACAAATTTGGCTATCTTCTTGAAAGAAACCTCTTCTTCTGGTTCTCCCAAGCATGGTGATTGATTAATAGATTGTTTCAAGGTTCTGTATGGTTGATGACCTATGATGAACTAGCATGTATTGAAGCCTAATGGAAGTATGCAACTTACCTTAAAGAAACATGTATGGATATGGTTATTGAGATGAAGTCTGATTATTCTGAATAGGGATAACAAATGGAAATAATATGTGTTTTATTGACACAGGTTCTCAATTTTCAAAATCATTTTTCAATCATTTTTGAATATTTTTGAAAAAACTAGCAGCTACAAGAGTTTGTAGCACATACTGCGTTTTCTCCATGCATTACGTTACCAACTCATTAGCCTTCTGCGTGTAATATTTTTGGTCAAGGTTGACTTGATTTTCAGCATTCAATGGATGAATCATGACTCCAGGTGTCAACTAGATGCAATGAAGGATTTCTACAACCACGAGATAGCTCAGGAGGAGCTCAATTTTTGGAATTCGAATGGGATACCCATCCCTTAAAAATAGGATCTCATCCTATCATTGTGCATCATTTTAAATTCGGTTTGATAAGTGTCTTTTAGATCCATCTTTTGAGGATCTTAGTCAAGTTTGTAAATCCCATTGAGGCATCTTGGTAAAGGGTTCGAGATTGAAGACTCTATTGTACTCTTTTGCTATAAAAAACCATGATATATATTTTGGAATGATAAGTCTCTTTCATTGATATTGCTCAGATCCTTGTCTCTCTTTCTTATCTTGTAGTTGTGATTTGAATCTTATGTTCAGTTCTTTGATTATTTAATAATTGATGATTGTCATATTATCTCTGCATTAATAAACAAAGGATCATAATCCTTTGTTGGTTATATTTGACCTTTTACATGTGTTATCAATATGTAATGTTGTTGATATAGTTAGCATTCTTCATCCATATGAATTATATAAACCATCTAATCAATAGCTCTTGAAGGCCTTATTTTGTCTAGATATGTTCAAATTTCCTTGAGTGAAGGAATGAGTGTGTGAGTTATTCATCTTAGATCCAATTTTCAATACATCATTAAGCATTCTTATTAAGTTACCAGGCTCTCTTGATATGCAACCTAAAGAGACACCTGGAGTGATAACATCTCCCACTTCA
>JASDQU010735034.1:58566-70316 GCA_032191745.1 Picea mariana
TGTGCGAACTTGGTCAACCAATTGACCACCACATATATGTAGTCTCTGACTTGTACCTTCGGTAGATCTGTGATGAAGTCCATGGACACATTTTCCCACTTCTGCTCCGATATGGGTAAGGGATATAATAACCCCACAGGATGCGTCTGCTCTGACTTGTTTTTTTTACAAGTCATACACTCCCTCACATGTCTCAATACACCATCTTTGAGGCCCATCCAATAGAACCTCTCCTTGATCTTCCTATAAGTTTTAAAGTACCCAAAATGGCCTACGAGAGGTGTATCATGCATAGCCCTCGTAATATTCTCCTTCAATGTAGACTCAGGGACTAAGTATATGTGGACCTTGTAGTAGATGATTCCATCCACCACTCTATACTTGTCATCCTGTATGTTGTGATCGATCAACTCACAAGAAAATTTGTTCTTATAATACTCTACAAAGAGATGAGATTTCTAGTCAGATAAAATCTCTGCAAGTGAACATATCTCGGGTGTTCTAGAAAGAGCATCAACAATCACATTTTTCATCCCATTCATATTCTCAATGTCAAATTCATACACCTACAATTTGTTGACCCATTGTTTTTTCCTTTTCTTTAAGTCCTTTTACCCCAAGAAGTGTCTCAAAATATTGTGGCCAATCTTAACCATAAATTTACCACCCACCAAGTATTGTCTGAACTTCACCAAGGAATCCATGATGGTGATCATATCCTTATCATATATGAAATAAATTCTCTTTGAATCGGTGAGTTTCATGCTCTCATATGCTATCAGAAGTCCATTTTACGTCAAAATTTCTCCTATTCCCTCACCTAACATGTCACTCTCAAGCACAAAGGGTTAAGTGAAATTAGGAAGTGCTAAAATTAGACAAGTGCTCATCACTTCCTTCATATTTTCGAATTTCTTATGGGACTCTTATGTCCACCTGAATGCCCCTGTTATAGCAAGATTTACCTCACCATTTTTATCTTACACAGAGAGCCTTTTTCCATTTCCCTATGCAGACTTGTCATCCCTTTTTGATGAATCCAGAGCCAAAATTATACATTTTTCCACACATACGCTCCCTATCAGCTATGCAAGATGCGTATACATTGGTTTCTCCACTACAGCCCGCGTACATTGGGATTTGTGCCAAAAAATACAAAAATGAGGTTGGGTTTCCATGTCATGATGGAAGATCTCTGATCCTTGGCCTTCCACATACTGAAAATGTCCTGACTCGGCCCTTCAGTTGCATTCTGAAGGCTATAAAAGCACAATTTCTAGCTATTGAAAAGGAGGGGAAAGCATTCAACTTTGAGATCAAAGTTACTCTGAAGAAATTAATTCATATTGAGTCTGCATCCCTTTGTACCTCGAGTCTGAAAACAGTGTTCTGCCCCCAAGCTCTTTCTGTATTGTTGAGAGAACCTTATTGACTCTCTCTTATTAGCTTTCCTTTGGTGGAGGATTGAAGTGGTGGAGGTCCAATTGGAAGGAACTCGGTTTCTTGGTTTCAAACCGTACTGACATAGAAGTCTGTAATGTTGTCACTTATGCTGATAAATTATTGATAGACTCCTTTCCCGTCCTATTGGTATATTGCAAATGTATGATTATTATCCATGGGCATGTTTGTAATGTTTGTTGATGGATTTTACAATCTAATGTGCTAACCCCTTTATATCATCACTATATACTTTCTCTTCTCATTTGTTAAGAAATTATTGCAAGTATAAAGCATTGGGTCGAAGTGCTCAATGGTGGAACATCATCAAACATTGGATTGAGGTAGGCCTCTTTCTTATCTTTCACATTAGGTCATATAGCATATGTTGGAATTGAGTTGATTTCTACAGTCACACCTATCTGTTGTGGTTTACCCTTGGCCATAGAGAGTTTTTCCTTCGTAACAAAAATGGTGAATCCACTGGGCATAGATCTTCCTTCTAAGAGTTGAAGTACTTTTTCTTCCTACATTGCTCTTTTTCCTTTGTGTTTCTTGTCGTATCACTGCTTGATAGATTTTTTTCACTCTGGTTCTGAGTTTTCAGCCTTTTTGCCTTTGATTAGCCTTGTTTTAAAGCATATATGCTCCTTTTTCCCAAACAATCGTGTATACCCGCTTGTTGTCTCACTGAAGGATGCGTATATATGCCATGTTCTCTTGAACAGTCATGTATACCACATCCCTTTGCTTGTTTTCTTGGTTTAGTGATTGTTGGGTGAGTTTTGAGGATTGTTGAGCCTTCTTAGGCCTTTGTAGTGCCTGTTGAGTTTCTCTAGGTTGATAGGAAACCTGTTGGGAGTTGAATTTTTGGGCGTAGTCTTTCTCTTTGTTTTTCATCCTTGTTGTCCTTGAACCCTGGGCTATTTGCTTGGCTACTTGGTATTTGGCTTGAATTATTTCATTTATACACAGTAGAATTTACATATCAGGTTGCTTTATAGTCCATGCATTTTCTCTTTAATATATTGAAAATACAAAAAAAATAGGCATTTTTCATTGGTTAACATTTTTGTCTTTGAGCCTTTATCATTAGCTTAGTTCATTTAGCAAAATATTGCATTTTACTTCTGAATTGCAGAGTTGAAATTGAAAATTGCACTGCTTTTATTAGCATATCATTCATTGAAAAGTTAAAGATAGAATTTGCATTATATTCATATTCATTTTCTTGCAGAGTCATAACATCATGAGTTTCGATTCCATACCCTTTTGAGTAATCACGGCCAATAAAATTTGTGCTTTAAACTAAAATTGATTAGTCACGATTTTTTTTTTAGGGTGCACAAACTAGTCTAGGATTTAGTGCCTTGGAATAGGATTTTGTGAGTAAACTTCTCCAATGTAATTAAATCAACATATGTTTCTGAGACAGGGAGTTGAGAATTCCATTGTATAATTGGTAATATTAGGAGGCTCTGATCACACCGGAGTTAATCACGAGGTCACATGAAGTTAGTTGAAGGGATAACCCCTGGATACTCACCTAACATCAGAGATACACAATTCCCATACCTCTGTGAGAGGCGGTGCTTTCAAGGTTTTGGGATATACAGTGCCCATACCTTTGGGGATCTTGCTTTGTATTTTGGGATCTTGTTAGTACCCATACCTCTGTGAGAGGCATTTCTTTCAAGGTTTTGGGCTTTGCTACCCTGCCCATACGGTGATCCAGACTTACGACTGCTCACCTGTGCATCGGTTATATAGTGGTTTATTAGTTTCTTGACTTAGGTATCTCATAGGTTACTTGTAGGGGTTATTCTACTTGTACCCTGGGTCAGATAGGGGTCAAACAACACACAACCTTTATGGAGGATTACCTCTCTGGGGGGATCTTACCGACTGGTTGTTAATCCCATGAGGGCCCCTATAACTGATTCTATTACCTCCAAACTTTAGCAGGGAGTCTCAGGTCCCTCCTGGATGAGACATACCTTCTTTAGCAAGGGAGGCCACTCAGCTACTTTAGCCCATTTGCATGCATATTGGTCATTTGACTTTTTGGTATGCTCTTTGACTACTAGTTGGCCTTAGGATATATTTTTATTTTGTAGAGTCATAAGTCTTCATGGAGTCAGACCAACTTCCTCGTCGGAGCTTCCTCGTCGATCCCATCGATTGTTATAGTTACCACCATTTTTCGAGTTCTTTCCTTGTAAAAGGCATAGAGTTATCAGGCATGGTACACACACAACCACCTTTAATACTTGTTGTTCCACAAGGATGAGTACTGAGTCCAGTCTTTAGAACATTGAGAGTTCTTCGACTCCCATACCCACTATAATTAATGGCACCCCTTCGACTCTTGCAGCCTCTACAGTTGTAGGGATGGAGGCTTATACTGGTACTAAGGCTCGGCCTGTAGTTAATGCTTCATCTCTTGCCTCAAACCCTTTTAGAGGTTTTGGCCACTCACTAAGTTACAATGTTCAGTCCATCCCTATGTCTTCTAGTCCATTTTCTTATGGTATCCCTAACTTCACGTCACAGTTTTCGACTGCCATCCTAGTTGTTGGCCCTAACCCTAGCTTTGGACTTGGGGGAACTACACCTCCTTATACTCCTTTCCCATTTGGTGGTTCTCATATTCCCCAAATGAATCCTAATGTAGTAAGTGCCCATTTTCATAACCTCAGATCTAATCCTTCTACGGCTAGATGGAACAACCCAGCTGGCGGACAAGTTTCGCCCTACATCCCTACCCCCTCAATGTCGATTCCAACCAATACTTTTGGTATGACGAATCCACTTTAATCCTCCGGTTTCCCATCTAGAGGAGGTTAGTCTTACACTTTGGGCAACCCCCAACCCGGATCCAATCCGGTTGGGGGCAGTTTTCACAACCCCCAGTTTGGATCTAATCCGGCCAGGGGAAATTTTCATATTCCTTATCAGAACATTCCTACTGGAATGATTCCCAACCCATCCTATACAAATCATCCTAAAGGAGGGCCTTATAATTATGGATAGGGATTTGGTACTTACCCGAACCCTGGATGGAATGAAGTTCCCAACACACAATCTTTCATGGCAAGATGGGACCAGATGCCGCAACCTCATCTCCCTTTTTTGGCCATGCTCATTCTGACAGACTTGGCTAAGTTAATGAACAACCCAGTACTTCATGATCCCTCATGGCCCCCTGTCCCCACCAAACTTCCTTCAGACATTCCAAAGTTTGAGGGTAAGAATGGAGAGGACCCTGGTGAACACGTTACTACCTTTCACCTTTGGTGCTCATAGAATTCCCTGAACCACGATTCCATTAGATTACGATTGTTTCAACGCACTCTCATTGGAGTTACTTTGCAATGGAATATTGAGCTACCCAAGGAAACATATGGGTCATTTAATCAGTTGGTAGTGGACTTTCTCAACCACTTTCAGTTGCGCATTTGTTATGATGTTGGCCTCAAACTTTTGTCGACTTTACACCAGGACACTGCCACTCATATCTCAAATCATATCCAGGAGTGGCGTAGATGGAGGCAGTTGATTAAGACCCCCATACCCCCAGCCTTTCTTCTATAATGGCTTCTAAATTCTTTGCACCCTCTTATATCGAAGGATGTTGTTACTTCCGGGGTCTCCAATGAGGAAGAAGCTATATTTAGAGCCCAACAATTAGATTTAATATATGCTCAGTTTGAGATGTTATATCACCTCCTTCCAGAAGCACCACAGTCAAATTACGATCCTAGGAAAAAACTTGGACCTCATGCCGATGTCATTGTAGGGTCCACCAATGTAAAGCCCGCAGACTCAACAATGAAGTTTGTTGGAGGGTCAACTTCGTCAGGATCCTCCAAACGCACCTTGTCAGCAAATGTACATTCTGTGCAATCGTTGAAAAACCCAATTGGTGACCAACAACCAGATGGGAATAAAAGGAAAGGTTGAAACAACCGTAAGGGTGGGAAAAATGGTAACAAACCCAAGGAAAAAGATAATAATGGGAAGAAAAATGATAATGTTGGAGAGGGCAAGAAAGAGAAACGTAAGGTGAAGTTTCCTTGTAAACTTTGTACCGATGACCACCTTACACATTTATGCCCCAAACTCGCGGAGGCTGCAAGAATTTTAAACCTACCGCCCACTATATTGACGAATCCAATCCCACACAATCAACACTTAGCCTCGAGCTCTTCGAACACCGGAAATGCACCCGGTGGAGGTCAAAACCCACCATCGCAAGATGGTGACCGTGTTTGTATCAATATGGTCAATGCAAAAATCAATGTAGCCACCCGTTCTCTAGATTATCGCTCTTCAAAATCTAGTACCGGCCTAGAAGCTCCTCCTCCCCCTCTGGAGACAAACCTACAAATTGAGAAACCAGAGCTATCGCCTCGTATTCTAAAAGGAGTACTCAAGCACTCTACTCAGAACCCTAATGCTAGAGCCACCCATAACTACTCTATCATTGAGGATCTGGACCAAACACCTTGTGCGATGTTGGCTTTGGAGGTACACCTTGCTCTCTTCCTTAGAATCTCTAGAGCCTAGTGGCTCGAAACTCATCAAGTTTGATGTCATGGATGTGAAGCCTCGCTTACCCTACCATGTGGCTTTCCAAATCCACGTGGAGTATTCCAAGTATACTATCAAATGAGTAGTCATTGATGAAGGTGTTGCCACTTGTGTGATGTCCCTAGTCTGTTGGAAAGCTATCGGTTCTCCGACCCTTTCCAAGTCGTCGAACATGTTGACTGCATTTGACGGTCATTCCTTCCACCCTCATAGTATTCTCCCCGCCTTTTTGATCCAGTTAGATGGGAAGATGGTAGAGGTGGAAGTAGAGGTATTTGATGCACCTCTCAATTATAATTTGTTACTAGGTCACAATTGGACCTATTCTATGGTCATTGTCGTATCGTCCATTTTCTGTATACTTTGTTTTCCTCATCAAGGGGAGATTGTGACTATCGACCAATTATCCTTTACGTACTCTAGGCCTAATGCATATGTTGGACCGTCGATCCTTATGATCGACAATTCTTAGTCGACAATTGAGAATATCGGTGTCGGAATGTATTCTTCCCTCATGGATACCTTTGACTTCTCAGCACCGATTCACCAGGATTACACCATGTCCAGTAGGCCTGCTTCAATTGGGAGGTCCATACCTTTCCGCACTTCCTATTTTAGTGATCCATGGACCCTACCTTCTCTGACTTCATCGGTTGAAGGAAAGTTTCATGCTAGCATGGCTATGCCATTATCAGCAGCAAAGGTTGTGTATCAAGTTGTTCTAGACTCTTCTACCAATCCTGATCCTGTTACCTCACCGACGGATGAGGAAAATCTTGTTCTTGGGCCTGTATGGGCCACCTTGTCGTCCTGCTTGCATGATTGCCTAGATGAGACTTTTCCTTCGGACGAAGCCATCCTCGAAGCCATGAATGGTTCTGAGAGACCTTGGGATGATATGCATCATCGATCTTATTTTCTCCCAAGTCTCAAAAGAATCGAGCAAGATGATTTTTGATCTACCTTGAGTGAGATAGTCGGTCACACCATAGTTCCACTTGATACGCATGGCATTTATGCTGAGGGAAATATGGTGAGTATTTCTCCTACCATATAGATTGATATCTCTCATACCCCTAGCAAGATTGAGAATGTACATATAGGTGCCAATTGTTTTTCATAAGAAATTTTGATCTACACCAAACTATTCAAATAATTTTGAGATGTATTCGCTTGGTCATATGAAGAGATGCTAGGGATCGACCCCCTTATTGTCGAACATGAGATTAGGATTTATCCGGATGCTAAGCCTGTTCGACAATGTCTTAGAGCTATAAATCCTAGGAAGGCCCCTACTATTAAGGCAGAGGTGGAGAAGCTACTTAATGTTGGCTTCATCTACCCGATTCCCTTGACCGAATGGGTATCCAACCCTGTTACTGTGAATAAAAAGCAAGGAACCATTCGTGTGTGTATGGAATTTCGCGACCTGAACAAGGTTTGTCCTAAAGATAACTTCCCCACACCTTTAATTGATCAAATTCTTGATGAGTGTGCAGGAAGCCAGATATTTTCTTTTATGGATGGATTTTCGGGATATAACCAAACCCAGATCAAACCTGAGGACCAACACAAGATGGAATTTATATGTCCTTGGGGTACTTTTGCATACTGAAAAATTCCTTTCAGCCTTAAAAATGTCGGAGCAACCTTCCAACATGCCATGAATTTCGCTTTTCATGATCTCAAGTACATAGTCGAAGCCTACCTTGATGATCTCGCTGCTCACTATCGCAAGAGAGTGGATCATGTTATACACCTTCGGCTAGTTTTTGAAAGATGTTGTTACTACAGAATCTAGTTAAACCCTCATAAATGCATCTTCTGCATTAAGTTTGGTCATCTTTTAGGATTTTTAGTCTCCGAGACCAGGATCATGGTAGATCCTCTTAAGGTCGAGGCAATACTTCAGTTTCCTCCCCCATGCACAATTAGACAACTTCAAGGTTTACAGGGGAAGCTAACTTTCTATGTCATTTCATAGTGAACTATGCCAATATCACTAAGGTTTTCATGCGCCTCTTGAAGAAAGACACTCCTTTTATCTGGGATGAGTGAGCCCAGGAGTCTTTTGACGCTTTGAAGAAAGCCTTCATATCGGCCCCTCTGCTGAAATCCCATGATTATAGTAGAGATTACTTGTTGTATATTGTCGCGTCTGCTGAGACGATTGGTATGGTTCTAGTTCAGGAGGATGATGAGCTCCATGAGCATGTCATCTACTATATTAGTAAAAATCTTGTTAGCCCTGAGCTTAATTACTCTCATGTTGAAAAGATAGCTTTGGTTGTCATTCATGCAGTCCAACGTTTACGTCACTATATATTGCTTTGCAAAACTATTGTGGTTTTTGATTTGAATATGTTTCAATACGTCCTCACCAAGCGTATCATAGGCGAGAAATATGATAAATGGATTGTCATCCTACAAGAATTTGATCTCTCCTTTGCTTCCGCCAAGTCCAAGAAATCACTAGTTTCTGTGGAGTTAATATCTGATTTTCCACGATTATACAAGGATGTTATCCATGTCAATTCGTTTGACGAACACATTTTCCTTGTCTCGTCATCCGACCTCTGGTATGGAGGCATTGTTTTATATATTCAAACCTTGAAGTTCACTCAACATCTCTCATGAGATGATTGACGGCGTGTTAGATATCAAGCCAAAAAGTATACCATCATCAGCGACACTTTATATCACCTAGGAAAATATAATATCTTGCATCGTTTCTTAACTCACGAGGAAGCCGAGTCAGTCCTAAATGATTGCCACAAAGGGGCTTGTGGTGGTCACCTATTCGGTATTGTGACAGCCTAAAAAATCATGTGAGTCGGTTATTTCTTGCCCACTATCTTTAAATATTATATCAAAGAAGTTAATAAGTGTCGCCCCTACCATGTGTTCACTTCAAAAATGTGCTCGCATCCATCCCCTCTTCACCCAGTCATTACCGTCGGTCCCTTCACCAAGTGGGGGGCATATTTTGTCAATTGCAACCAAACTTCAACTGGGGGGCACCGACATATTATCGTGGTCATCAAATACTTCACTAAGTGGGTCAAGGCCATGTCTACTGTAGAATCCGATGGGAAGAATGCAACCTTCTTCGTGTTCAACCAAATTATCGCTCGGTTCGGTATCTCGAGTGAGATTGTCACTGATCATGGAAGTCACTTTCAAAATGAAATGATGGTAGAACTAGCATCTAAGCTAGGGTTTAGACATGGTCATTCATCCCCTTATTACCCCCAGGAAAATAGACAAGTAGAGGCCGTCAACAAGTCTCTCAAGACCATTTTTCAAAAAACTGTCAGTCGGAGTAACTCCAATTGGCACATCATGCTATATCCCATGCTTTGGGCATACCAAACCTCGGTTAAGACTGCCACTGGCTTTTCCCATTTTCAGTTAGTGCATGGTGTGGAGTCGATCTTTCCCATTGAATTCGAAATCCCTTCTCTCAAGTTGGTAGTCAAGCTCCTACTTGAAACTTCGAATTTAGAGCGACACCTTGTGCACCTAGAGAGTCTTGATGAGCAGCGTTGGGACGCCTTTACAACTACCGAGGCAAACAAGAAACATGTTAAGGTTTAGTATGACAAGTATGTCTATCCCCGGTTGTATGTTGAGGGTGACTTGGTCCTCTTGTATGATCAAGCCAAAGAAACGCTAGGGGTAGGCAAGTTTAAACCCATGTGGCACGGTCCTTACATCGTGCGACGGGTCCTGGAAAAAGGAGCCTATGAGTTGGAAGATTATGAAGGGAATAAGTTGGTCAAGCTCATAAATGGTCTCTACTTGAAAAGGTACTATGCTTGAGCCCTAGGCTTGGGTGGAACTTTTTGCATACTAATGTAAATTTAGTGTATATACATCTATTTTTTTCCTTTTCTTTTATCTTTAGCTTGCTTATCGCATTTTCCCGTTTCTTGCCAAATGTCAACAGAGTCTTCGGTCTACCTAGGATTTGCAGATGAATCTAGTCATCATACACATAACTTGTCTTCCACCACTTGGGTGGTTTACTAACCCAAGGGTCTGCTGGTATCTTCAGGTGGTGCATGCCTAGGGCCATCCATGAATAACGTGGCCGAATATAGCACCATCATAGAACTTTTGTGCGATGCTATCTCGCATGGTATTCACTCTTTAGAAGTTCACCTGGATTCCCAGTTAGTAGTATGTCAGTTGAACGGCTATTACCGCATGCGTGATCCTACTTTACTCCATCGATTCCTATGGGTCCGTCTTTTAGAATGACAATTTTGATTTTATTACATATTATCACATTCCTAGGAGTTCTAATCATGTATCTGATGCCTAAGCTAACTATGTTTTAGATTGGCATTTGTCACATTAATAAAGAAAAGAAAACCATTAACTCAATGTACACATTGTAAGATATAAGTAAAGTCGAAGATCCCTTTTTATATATTTCAAAAATATGGTGTTTATATTGCAAAAATTGGGGCTAAAACCCTCAAAATACATATACAGTCGTATATATATCCCAAGACATCTACGTCAGTGGCACCGGATGTGCATCATGATAGAAAACCACAACATTTGCGAGATGCTGAAAGAGTTGTACCCATGCTCTAAGTACACCAACCACCTATCGTTGCATGGCTTCAGGTAAATCCTCTACCTGAACCATAGGAATCCCCTGTGTCAAACGAGACAAGTTACCCTGCACATTCTGTAAGACCCTCTCCGCTTCTCCTCCCACCATCTCATATCCCTGGTTCCTCCGTCTATGTCGAAGGAATCCCTTTGGTCGTTGTGGACCCAGGTCTGCAATTACACATATATCTAGTTAATATTCAAACACCATTCAAAAATATCTTTGTTCCTTAAATACAAAAATACAAAAAAGAAATGAAATATGTAAAAAAAAATTACCTACGATGCCATAGGCGTCCCCTAGTGGAAGCGACATATCTGGGTCTCCTCTAAAATCGATCCCCGCATAGGGATAGTCGTCCAAAGCAATGATTTGTCTCCGCCACCAGAAGAAAAAATCATCATTGTAGGGCATTGACACCCTACCTCCCCCCTGTCATCTCATGAATTTGATCCATTGCACCATAGCTGGATCACATGGTCCCCTAGGAAGGATCTCCACTCTAGGTCCTAGACCTAGAACCCACTCGAAAAATAAGCTGCAAAGAATAGAGGCAAACCCAAAGTTTCGCTTCCCCCCTTGTTTGCACTCTGTCAACTAACCTTTCATATTGGTCAGCAGTGAGGTACACCAATCATAGACAGTGGGTCTCACACACTCCACTGCATAAAACATAAGTGGTATCAATGCTTGATGCAATGAGGCTGAACCTATGATCCTAATAAGCATGAGCACAATGATATTCAAACTGAGGTTACTGATTTCCCAGATGAGGACTTGACTTCCCACCATGGGAGTCCCTTCTACATAGTGGGCTTCGATATACTCCTCGATCTTCATCCCACTCCCTAATCCACATGACTTGAGGTTCACAACCTCTCCTCGGCATGATAGACCAGTCAAGAAGTAGATGTCCTCTACTTTGATCCTTTAAGGTTGTCCATCAAGGATAAAGCTCTTGCTATCAAGATCCCAATAACCCACCAACATTTCCAACAACCTCACTTGGGCCCTCATTCCTTTGAGAGCCCAAAACTTGTACAAACCACATCTTTTTAAAGCCGCTTGAGCCATTGGATCCCAACCCACA
>JASDQU010735034.1:70336-80818 GCA_032191745.1 Picea mariana
CAAGTCGTCGAACATGTTGACTGCATTTGACGGTCATTCCTTCCACCCTCATAGTATTCTCCCCGCCTTTTTGATCCAGTTAGATGGGAAGATGGTAGAGGTGGAAGTAGAGGTATTTGATGCACCTCTCAATTATAATTTGTTACTAGGTCACAATTGGACCTATTCTATGGTCATTGTCGTATCGTCCATTTTCTGTATACTTTGTTTTCCTCATCAAGGGGAGATTGTGACTATCGACCAATTATCCTTTACGTACTCTAGGCCTAATGCATATGTTGGACCGTCGATCCTTATGATCGACAATTCTTAGTCGACAATTGAGAATATCGGTGTCGGAATGTATTCTTCCCTCATGGATACCTTTGACTTCTCAGCACCGATTCACCAGGATTACACCATGTCCAGTAGGCCTGCTTCAATTGGGAGGTCCATACCTTTCCGCACTTCCTATTTTAGTGATCCATGGACCCTACCTTCTCTGACTTCATCGGTTGAAGGAAAGTTTCATGCTAGCATGGCTATGCCATTATCAGCAGCAAAGGTTGTGTATCAAGTTGTTCTAGACTCTTCTACCAATCCTGATCCTGTTACCTCACCGACGGATGAGGAAAATCTTGTTCTTGGGCCTGTATGGGCCACCTTGTCGTCCTGCTTGCATGATTGCCTAGATGAGACTTTTCCTTCGGACGAAGCCATCCTCGAAGCCATGAATGGTTCTGAGAGACCTTGGGATGATATGCATCATCGATCTTATTTTCTCCCAAGTCTCAAAAGAATCGAGCAAGATGATTTTTGATCTACCTTGAGTGAGATAGTCGGTCACACCATAGTTCCACTTGATACGCATGGCATTTATGCTGAGGGAAATATGGTGAGTATTTCTCCTACCATATAGATTGATATCTCTCATACCCCTAGCAAGATTGAGAATGTACATATAGGTGCCAATTGTTTTTCATAAGAAATTTTGATCTACACCAAACTATTCAAATAATTTTGAGATGTATTCGCTTGGTCATATGAAGAGATGCTAGGGATCGACCCCCTTATTGTCGAACATGAGATTAGGATTTATCCGGATGCTAAGCCTGTTCGACAATGTCTTAGAGCTATAAATCCTAGGAAGGCCCCTACTATTAAGGCAGAGGTGGAGAAGCTACTTAATGTTGGCTTCATCTACCCGATTCCCTTGACCGAATGGGTATCCAACCCTGTTACTGTGAATAAAAAGCAAGGAACCATTCGTGTGTGTATGGAATTTCGCGACCTGAACAAGGTTTGTCCTAAAGATAACTTCCCCACACCTTTAATTGATCAAATTCTTGATGAGTGTGCAGGAAGCCAGATATTTTCTTTTATGGATGGATTTTCGGGATATAACCAAACCCAGATCAAACCTGAGGACCAACACAAGATGGAATTTATATGTCCTTGGGGTACTTTTGCATACTGAAAAATTCCTTTCAGCCTTAAAAATGTCGGAGCAACCTTCCAACATGCCATGAATTTCGCTTTTCATGATCTCAAGTACATAGTCGAAGCCTACCTTGATGATCTCGCTGCTCACTATCGCAAGAGAGTGGATCATGTTATACACCTTCGGCTAGTTTTTGAAAGATGTTGTTACTACAGAATCTAGTTAAACCCTCATAAATGCATCTTCTGCATTAAGTTTGGTCATCTTTTAGGATTTTTAGTCTCCGAGACCAGGATCATGGTAGATCCTCTTAAGGTCGAGGCAATACTTCAGTTTCCTCCCCCATGCACAATTAGACAACTTCAAGGTTTACAGGGGAAGCTAACTTTCTATGTCATTTCATAGTGAACTATGCCAATATCACTAAGGTTTTCATGCGCCTCTTGAAGAAAGACACTCCTTTTATCTGGGATGAGTGAGCCCAGGAGTCTTTTGACGCTTTGAAGAAAGCCTTCATATCGGCCCCTCTGCTGAAATCCCATGATTATAGTAGAGATTACTTGTTGTATATTGTCGCGTCTGCTGAGACGATTGGTATGGTTCTAGTTCAGGAGGATGATGAGCTCCATGAGCATGTCATCTACTATATTAGTAAAAATCTTGTTAGCCCTGAGCTTAATTACTCTCATGTTGAAAAGATAGCTTTGGTTGTCATTCATGCAGTCCAACGTTTACGTCACTATATATTGCTTTGCAAAACTATTGTGGTTTTTGATTTGAATATGTTTCAATACGTCCTCACCAAGCGTATCATAGGCGAGAAATATGATAAATGGATTGTCATCCTACAAGAATTTGATCTCTCCTTTGCTTCCGCCAAGTCCAAGAAATCACTAGTTTCTGTGGAGTTAATATCTGATTTTCCACGATTATACAAGGATGTTATCCATGTCAATTCGTTTGACGAACACATTTTCCTTGTCTCGTCATCCGACCTCTGGTATGGAGGCATTGTTTTATATATTCAAACCTTGAAGTTCACTCAACATCTCTCATGAGATGATTGACGGCGTGTTAGATATCAAGCCAAAAAGTATACCATCATCAGCGACACTTTATATCACCTAGGAAAATATAATATCTTGCATCGTTTCTTAACTCACGAGGAAGCCGAGTCAGTCCTAAATGATTGCCACAAAGGGGCTTGTGGTGGTCACCTATTCGGTATTGTGACAGCCTAAAAAATCATGTGAGTCGGTTATTTCTTGCCCACTATCTTTAAATATTATATCAAAGAAGTTAATAAGTGTCGCCCCTACCATGTGTTCACTTCAAAAATGTGCTCGCATCCATCCCCTCTTCACCCAGTCATTACCGTCGGTCCCTTCACCAAGTGGGGGGCATATTTTGTCAATTGCAACCAAACTTCAACTGGGGGGCACCGACATATTATCGTGGTCATCAAATACTTCACTAAGTGGGTCAAGGCCATGTCTACTGTAGAATCCGATGGGAAGAATGCAACCTTCTTCGTGTTCAACCAAATTATCGCTCGGTTCGGTATCTCGAGTGAGATTGTCACTGATCATGGAAGTCACTTTCAAAATGAAATGATGGTAGAACTAGCATCTAAGCTAGGGTTTAGACATGGTCATTCATCCCCTTATTACCCCCAGGAAAATAGACAAGTAGAGGCCGTCAACAAGTCTCTCAAGACCATTTTTCAAAAAACTGTCAGTCGGAGTAACTCCAATTGGCACATCATGCTATATCCCATGCTTTGGGCATACCAAACCTCGGTTAAGACTGCCACTGGCTTTTCCCATTTTCAGTTAGTGCATGGTGTGGAGTCGATCTTTCCCATTGAATTCGAAATCCCTTCTCTCAAGTTGGTAGTCAAGCTCCTACTTGAAACTTCGAATTTAGAGCGACACCTTGTGCACCTAGAGAGTCTTGATGAGCAGCGTTGGGACGCCTTTACAACTACCGAGGCAAACAAGAAACATGTTAAGGTTTAGTATGACAAGTATGTCTATCCCCGGTTGTATGTTGAGGGTGACTTGGTCCTCTTGTATGATCAAGCCAAAGAAACGCTAGGGGTAGGCAAGTTTAAACCCATGTGGCACGGTCCTTACATCGTGCGACGGGTCCTGGAAAAAGGAGCCTATGAGTTGGAAGATTATGAAGGGAATAAGTTGGTCAAGCTCATAAATGGTCTCTACTTGAAAAGGTACTATGCTTGAGCCCTAGGCTTGGGTGGAACTTTTTGCATACTAATGTAAATTTAGTGTATATACATCTATTTTTTTCCTTTTCTTTTATCTTTAGCTTGCTTATCGCATTTTCCCGTTTCTTGCCAAATGTCAACAGAGTCTTCGGTCTACCTAGGATTTGCAGATGAATCTAGTCATCATACACATAACTTGTCTTCCACCACTTGGGTGGTTTACTAACCCAAGGGTCTGCTGGTATCTTCAGGTGGTGCATGCCTAGGGCCATCCATGAATAACGTGGCCGAATATAGCACCATCATAGAACTTTTGTGCGATGCTATCTCGCATGGTATTCACTCTTTAGAAGTTCACCTGGATTCCCAGTTAGTAGTATGTCAGTTGAACGGCTATTACCGCATGCGTGATCCTACTTTACTCCATCGATTCCTATGGGTCCGTCTTTTAGAATGACAATTTTGATTTTATTACATATTATCACATTCCTAGGAGTTCTAATCATGTATCTGATGCCTAAGCTAACTATGTTTTAGATTGGCATTTGTCACATTAATAAAGAAAAGAAAACCATTAACTCAATGTACACATTGTAAGATATAAGTAAAGTCGAAGATCCCTTTTTATATATTTCAAAAATATGGTGTTTATATTGCAAAAATTGGGGCTAAAACCCTCAAAATACATATACAGTCGTATATATATCCCAAGACATCTACGTCAGTGGCACCGGATGTGCATCATGATAGAAAACCACAACATTTGCGAGATGCTGAAAGAGTTGTACCCATGCTCTAAGTACACCAACCACCTATCGTTGCATGGCTTCAGGTAAATCCTCTACCTGAACCATAGGAATCCCCTGTGTCAAACGAGACAAGTTACCCTGCACATTCTGTAAGACCCTCTCCGCTTCTCCTCCCACCATCTCATATCCCTGGTTCCTCCGTCTATGTCGAAGGAATCCCTTTGGTCGTTGTGGACCCAGGTCTGCAATTACACATATATCTAGTTAATATTCAAACACCATTCAAAAATATCTTTGTTCCTTAAATACAAAAATACAAAAAAGAAATGAAATATGTAAAAAAAAATTACCTACGATGCCATAGGCGTCCCCTAGTGGAAGCGACATATCTGGGTCTCCTCTAAAATCGATCCCCGCATAGGGATAGTCGTCCAAAGCAATGATTTGTCTCCGCCACCAGAAGAAAAAATCATCATTGTAGGGCATTGACACCCTACCTCCCCCCTGTCATCTCATGAATTTGATCCATTGCACCATAGCTGGATCACATGGTCCCCTAGGAAGGATCTCCACTCTAGGTCCTAGACCTAGAACCCACTCGAAAAATAAGCTGCAAAGAATAGAGGCAAACCCAAAGTTTCGCTTCCCCCCTTGTTTGCACTCTGTCAACTAACCTTTCATATTGGTCAGCAGTGAGGTACACCAATCATAGACAGTGGGTCTCACACACTCCACTGCATAAAACATAAGTGGTATCAATGCTTGATGCAATGAGGCTGAACCTATGATCCTAATAAGCATGAGCACAATGATATTCAAACTGAGGTTACTGATTTCCCAGATGAGGACTTGACTTCCCACCATGGGAGTCCCTTCTACATAGTGGGCTTCGATATACTCCTCGATCTTCATCCCACTCCCTAATCCACATGACTTGAGGTTCACAACCTCTCCTCGGCATGATAGACCAGTCAAGAAGTAGATGTCCTCTACTTTGATCCTTTAAGGTTGTCCATCAAGGATAAAGCTCTTGCTATCAAGATCCCAATAACCCACCAACATTTCCAACAACCTCACTTGGGCCCTCATTCCTTTGAGAGCCCAAAACTTGTACAAACCACATCTTTTTAAAGCCGCTTGAGCCATTGGATCCCAACCCACAACTGCATCTACCTCCTAATGCTCTCGCTCTCTCCATTCCAAGACCATCCTGCAAAAAACAAATCAATTTTTGGGTTAAGAACCCCTTTTTTTGCCAATTGCGTACATATACATGACTTAATTGCCCACAGTCCCGTGTAGGACTCAATACATGCTCACTATGGTTAAAATAGGGGCGTATACCTAGTCGTACATGCAACCTACACAAGGAAACCCACGTATACCAAAAATCCTAATTTACGCCCTCAAAAACTAAAAAATGGAAACCTAATTCAAAAATGTAATCCACTAAATTTGAAGAGGATGAGATGAAGAGTTACCTGATCGATACGGTTCATGATTTCATTTCCCGATGCTCCCGCAATCACTGTTTGAATCCTGGAGGTAATTTTGGTACAAATTACACTATTTGGGTAAAAATCAAAATGATACAGTAATTTTTTATTTTATTACTATTTATAAATTATTTTTACCCACTTTATATAGTTTCATGCTATTTTTTAACCTAATGGACTAATTCAAGAATGGTTTTAAGCTGGTTTTGTAGTTTTGACTCAGTTTTCTTCCGAATTTCAACGTCATGGTTGGTCGTTTGTCTCCTCGGGCAGGTATTTTCATAACCTAGCATATAAGATAGGTATTTATTCCATCGTGCATTTTGCATTATCCTCTGACTACCGCTTTTTACACCTTAGGTACGAACCCATTTATTGCAATGCATGACCCTCCATCTGCTATAAATAGCGTCATTAATAAATGGTAGAGACTTACCAAACATGGGTACCCTAGTTAGATCCTTTTTGTCATTTTGTGCCCATGCCGAGTTTTTCCTTGGGACTGGGGGTACATTATAATTTGATACATGAATTTATGATGAACCTCATTTCTCATTCATACACATGTGGCCTTATTACACGTGGACTCCCAAAAATGAGTCCTAATTAAGCTCTTTTCTGACTCCTCTAAAAAACCGAAAAGATTGCAAAGTGATTTGTCCCTTTCACACTCGTTAAAATTGGATTTGAAAGGTCATGAGTCTTAGTTAAGCTCTTTTCCGACTCATTATCAAAAATAGAAAATATTGTCAAGTGACCTTGTCTTTTTCACACTCGTAAATTGGATCTGAAAAGATGTCTATTTGGCACAAGTTTACCCCTTTTTCACACCAAGTAGACTAAAAGACATAAAAAAGGACATTTTTGGGCGTTAATTTGTGATTACATCTCATGCCCTCACTTGCAATATTGAGCCTTTAGTCGATTATCGCTTTGCATTATAAACCGTTTCCTAAGAATTTTTTGCATCCTCAACCAAGCAGAGCCTTCTTTATATCCTTCTCAATTTGACACCCTATACCCTGGAGGAAACATCACCACAAGTGTCCATCTCCCGCATGCATTCCCCTGCATTGAGCATAGGTATGTTCCACTGTTGGAACTATTTTTTCTTACTTGCGACACTCATTCCTTCCTCTGTATTATAGCATTCATTTGTTATGAAAATGCAAAAAAAAGATGGGCGGGAAGGGAGTACTATATTGTAATTGGCAGCAGTTGTGTCACCTTTGAATAGAGCACAAAGTTATTGAGTCCTTGCGTCATCATAATTTTTGGTTTAGCATGGTCTTAGGAATTTGATCTAGTTACATATTTTTCTCTACCGACTGGTTACTCTTCCAGTCCCTATAGAGAACATTATTGATGCCTCATGCATCTAATAGTCACATCATTGAGTCTATGCTGCTAGAGTCCAACATATGTCTCATGCTCTTGTTCAAAGGAAGTCTATCAACCTGTGTCAGCCAATCCTCAGAAATATTGACTTTGCATGTCAGCCATACCCTCAATTTGTCTCAGAATCACATGATACTATGGTCTTATCATGCATCCTGGCCCTACTTTCATCATTGGTAGGTCACCTTGAACCCAACAATCGACACTTCATCATTGGTCATTGACTGGGTGGTTTCCCTTGTGTTTGACGGCAAGACATCTATTCACACTTTGGGATTCATGCAGTGTCTTGGTTTCCATTAAACTTAATGGTGGTTTCCTCACCTTTGTCAGCAGTTTTCATCATTAGCTGCTATTCAGAGGGTCTTTTTCATGTACTTCTTGCATTTGGCACATGTAAAAGATGCACAAGGTCATTGGTTCGTGAACATGTTCTTCGTCTGATCTCCACCAAATCGAGAAGATCCATCTTTGTTACTCATGCTGACTAATGAGAGATGCCTTAATGCTCTCCTTTCAGTGGGTCTCTTTCCATCGACTTCAGCTCATTTATTCTGGATATGGGACCTAGAGTTTTGTGAGTTCCTTGAGGATTTCAGTCATTAGTGGCAGGTTCTCTTGCAATTGACAGATGGGAATACATCAATGTCTCATGATCAATGGATTTCTCAAGTGTTTGACACTGACTCCTTTATTAACACTTGTATAAATGTACTCGATGCCTTGATACCTACTTTCATTATTGGTAGGTTATCTCGCGTTTGTTAACGGTATACCTCAATGACCGGTAATCAAACAATGTCTCATCATGTTCGACCTCAACTCCTTTTTTCACATGATGTAGACTTGCACCTTGGAAGATTGTGTAGAAGACTTGAAGACATCACTATGTGGCCACAGCTTTCCTGAGATGTTGTTTCCTTTTCATGGGAACAACACCTATTTGACTTCAGTGATCATAGGAGATCAGTTTGTATTCCATGGTATACAGATATCTTTAGAATGATTTTGAGATTGGTTTCACTGGGCCTTGTTCATGACTATGATAGTTGTTGGCATGCAACCGCATTTGTATTTGCCTATTTATGGCCATGAACACTTGTTTGGTATATTTTCCACATGGATCTACATTGTATTCTTGGCAGCCATGTATGCAAAGTGAGTACATAATGTAATGAGAAATTGAGTTCATCCAGCTGGTTCTCTACCACTCCACTTTTGGGTTATTTATAATGTATTTCAGCCATTGCAGATACTCCTCTGATCTCACACATTAGGGGGCATTTGTTATAGCAAGATTTTCCTCCCCATTGCTATCTTGCATAGAGGGCCTTTTTCCATTTCCCTATGCTGACTTGTCATCCCTTTTTTATGAATCCAGAGCCAAAATTATACATTTTTCCACATATACGCTCCCTATCAGCTATACAAGATGCGTATACATTGGATGCTCCACTACAACCCGCATACATCAGGATTTGTGCCAGAAAATACAAAAATGAGGTCGGATTTCCATGTCACAACAAGAAGATCTTTGATCCTTGGCCTTCCACATACTGGAAATGTTCCGACTCAGCCCTACAGTTGCATTCTAAAGGCTATAAAAGCACAATTTCGAGCGATGGAAAAGGAGGAGAAAGCATTCAACTTTGAGAGCAAAGTTACTTTGGAGAAATTACTTCATATTGAGTCTGCATCCCTTTGTCCCTCAATTCTGAAAACAGTGTTCAACCCTCGAGCTCTTTCCTTATTATTGAGAGAACCTCATTGACTCTCTCTTATGATCTTGCCTTTGGTGGAGGATTGAAGTGGTGGAGGCCCAGTTGGAAGGAACTTGGTTTCTTGGTTTCAAACCATGCCGACACAGAAGTCTGTAATGTTGTCACTTCTACTAATCAATTATTAATAGAAATACTCATTTCCCGTCCTCTTGGTATATTGCAAATGTATGATTATTATCCATGGGCATGTTTGTAATGTTTATTGATGGATTATTCTATCTAATGTGCTAACCCCTTTATATCATCACTATATACTTTCTCTGCTCATTTGTTAAGAACTTATTGCAGGTATAAAGCGTTGGGTCGGAGTGCTCAATGCTGGAACATCATCAAATGTTGGATCGAGGTAGGCCTCTTTCTTATCTTGCACATTAGTTCATATAGCATATGTTGGAATTGAGTTGATTTCTGCAGTCATACCTGTCTATTGTTGTTTACCCTTGACCATAGAGAGTTTTTCCCTCATAACATCCCATTTCTTCGTGAGATCTTTGATTTGTGAACCCAGCCGTGAGAACCCCTTTACAAAGAACCAATAATAGCTACATATCCCAAAAAATCCATGTAGTTGTGTAAGGTTCTTGGTTGGTGGCCAATCCAATATGGCCTAGATCTCCCTATGTACCTATACTGTAACAACCAAATATTTCTAAACATCATTACATTTCATAAGTAATTTATTTCATAAACTGAGACAATAACTTCATAGCATAATATTGATTTTGATAACAACAACTTCAGTAACTTAAATTTATCAATGAATAATGATTTCATGGAAGAATGAAATAAATAAATAACTTAATAAATAACCTAGTTCTGATGCTAATTTATGTTGCCTTGCTGCTTTGTTGTTTCCTTCCTGTTGCCTGATGCACAGATCAACCCTGCCACAAACAAATAATAACTGCCCAAAACTACTGTCCTCCCTGCCAACTAGGAAAACTACCTAGCTCCAGGATATTTATGGATATCCTGGCCCCCGTGCCCAAAACCTCCAGCAACTCAGTGCCTCAACTGATCAAAAGCCACAATCTGAAACTCTCTACTCCCCAACTCACATAGTCCTCCTCCTTCCCTTATTCCTCCTTCACTGACCCATGCAGTTACTTCTTCAACCACCCCCGTGCATGTCCCTGATCCTTCCTTTAATGTTTATATTCTCGAGATGAACAGGTTATCCCTTGTTGGGTATGTAACCATTTTATAACATATTTCATTGATCTCTTAAATTTATTTCTCAGGTCATTAAATGTGTTCTGTAGTTAAATTATTACTTAGTTAACCACAATTATATTCTTTAATTAATTTTACTTTATAATCTTTAAACATTTATCCAACTAGGGTCGTTACATACACCCACCCTTCAAGAAACTTCGTCTCGAAGTTAAGGTATCTTATGGTACAAAGGAAA
>JASDQU010735034.1:122597-133174 GCA_032191745.1 Picea mariana
CACGAAATTGAAACATTTTCTTAAATTAGATTGTTTATGAATGATGAAGGAATTGTCAAGAAACGAAGTCTTGACAAATTCTAGTCATCTGCGCATTGTATTGTAGAAGGTTGACGAGTGCCAAAACTGATTTGAATTTCCATAAAGTGCAAAGAAATGGAAGAGACACATAATGCTTCCAATTCAGAAAATGAAGCTTAGAAGAGATAGTGTAGAACTTTTGTATGTTGAGTGTGCATATCAAGCACAAGGAGTGCTTATAGAGGGAACTTGTTTTAAGTTCGAAAGACTCCAGGAGACGAGCATAGAGGGTGCTAGGAGGGCACCATAAAGTGTTTAGGAAAACACAGAAGGGTCAAGTCCCTTTGAGACTGAGTAAGTTAAAAGCTTAGGGAGAAATAGTGCAAGTTCGCACGCAGAGTGCAAGTGTGCGGCAAGGTGAAGTTAAAATTTCATTAACCAAAGCTCAGGAGGGAAAACACCATCGAAGCCTTCGAAATATTTGAAATCATTCAAGTTAGGGCGGAATTCAAGTCCAAAAGAATTGACGCCAAGATATTTGGAAAGAAGTCATTGAGAACCTGAATGGATGGTAGGAATCCTTGGAGGGAGAAGCATTGATAGCCGTGCATTATTAGATCAAAATAAACTATGAGGAGGATAACGCTGAGAGTCATTCAATACTCGAAAACTCAAGAGAGGTAGAGAATCGTCGATCTCAAGGAAGATCGAACCGTTGATTCTTTTCATCACGAAATCAAAAATCGGGAGTTGGGAGAACAGAGGAAGTTGCTCTCAAAAATCCTGAAAAGTGAACATCTAATTCACGAGGAGAGATATAGAACATTGAATCATGGTGAATGTGAGTCATTGATTTGATGCACTTGAATTTCGTGAAGTCGGTAGGTGGAAAGGGGAAGAGAACTAGTTTTTGATTTTGAGAACCACGAAGTCCCGATTCACGAGAAAGGATCTACACAGTTGGATTACAAGGAGACGTGAGTCATTGGATTTGACTTACATGGATTTCAAAAAACTAGAGATCGAAAGAAAAGAGGGGAACTGCTTTTCAAAACCTTGAAATGCGAATTGTTGATTCACGAGGAATTGATTTGGACCATCGAACCTGGAAAGTTGTGGACCATTGATCTAAGGCGAATGAGGTTTGGGAGTTCATACCTCGGGATAAAGGAGGAGAGCTAATCCTCGAAGTTCACGAAGGGTAAAGTCCTGTAGCACTTAGAAGTTGGGCCCCAGGTCATAGCTAGAGATCACGCCGGTGGAAGTTAAGAGAAGAGATAGCATGCGCTAGACTCTTATTTTGGATTTTGGGGATAGAGAGAGTCGAGGGTGACTCATATCGAAACACCCGGTACACGAAATCCCAAATCACCTTTTGGATAGGCGCGTGGCCATAGCCGGTGGTCACGTAGAGGAAGGCTGCGCCCGCCCCTAGTTTGCATGGGTAAGGTTTCATGCAAGGCCTGTGGATTTGTTTCATGGAGGTTCTAGTAGGGACCCAAAGAGCTACTCCAGCTCCGAGAGTTGAAGATCCATTGACCAGGAGGTCAACAGACCCCGCTGAGGTGTGGGAACCGCATCGAAAGTTCTCAAGGTAGGAATAATCATGCACAGTGATTACAGTGGAGAGAATAAGAAAATTCAGGAATTCGGGAAAAATTGTAAACTTCTGGAATCAACAAGGAAAAGTTTTATAGGGAGAAAGAAATTGCTGCAATTTCTGTGGCAGGAAGTATGTTATGGCTTGGTTGGGTCAGCCAAAGGAAAGAATGCTTGCATGTTTGCAAGTGTTTTTGGTGATGTTGTTGCACAAGGAAGGAAGCAACAGAGAGATGAAGTGTTGGTTATGAGTTTGATAAAAGAAGCATGAAAGCTTCTACTGCTATCAGACTTTCAGGTAGTATAAAATTTATTAATGGAAGTCATGCAAGTATGAGTTTTATTACTCTTTTTTCATAATTGTTGAAAGAAAATTTAGGTAAGAATTTCCTCATCCAGAGTCATTTTATAAAATCACATGATTATATTATTGAATGCATACCACTGGATGTGGTAAAGGCTGGAGGCCTGTATTAATTCAAAGCTTTTTAGCTTCTGAATGCTCACACTGACATAGTATAATGTCATGTTAATTTGGTTATGGGGTAATAACCAAAGAATTAAAGATAAAAAAAAACTGGTTAGAGGAATAAATGCCAGTAAGCTAGTCATGTATGAGACCAGGACCTGGTTGGATATGGCAAGGTATGGATATGGAAAGGTTATGAGCCACACAGGTACTAAAATCTTCCTACTTTTAAATAAAACTTGGGCTACAACCTTTTTTTGCTAACACTAATGATCACCACAAAATTATATTCTTGGTGTAGTGTTCGGTTTGAAAAGGAAGGCATCCAATTAATTGGGAAGACAATATGAAGTGTGTGGAGAATGTGTCAACACATTGGCCAGAATTCCAACTTATGGATGGTGAGATACATGACTGAGATAAAGAGTATTGTGTAATTCAATGCAGGGTGCACTGAATAAGAATGCATTGAGAATTGCACTCATGCATAGTAAGTGATAGAATTGTATACTAAATGCAATGGTTGAATGTGTTTTGTAAGTACATGCATATATATTATTTCATGGAAATAATTGTTACTAACAGCTGAAATGTTGTTAACTCATGAAGTTGAGGACATTTCAGGGAGGTGTTAGACATTGCAATAGGAAAGTTGCAAGTCAAGTAGTCACATGAGTAGAGACTACATAAAATTTTATGTTCAGAAAATTGAAATAATAAACTTACTGTTGTTAATTATCAACATGCATATGCATAGAATGACGAGTCATTCTATTTGGTCAAGTTGTTTGGTAATTGTGATTGAATTTCTAGGTGTAGGAAATTCTAAGATCATTGCATAAGATGTTGTACATGTTGAATTATGATGTACAGAAAATACTAACAATTTGTTGGCAGTATGCAAGATGAAGTCTTACAGGAAAATTGTATGCAATTTGGTGCCCGTGGAAAATCACAAGGATGGCTGCATTCATAATATGGCAACAACCAAGATGAATCATGAAATAGAATGTCATGTTTTGGGGATAAAAGTTGAATTTCCTTTCTAACTAATTGGAGTTCCTAAATGAATTATTTTATGTTCTCTCATGATAACTGCATGTGGTTGATGCAGATGAGATGATGTTGATAAAAGTTAAAATGTTGGCTACAAAGAGTATCTCGGGAAGATGTTGCTTGGAAACCTTTGAGGGTAGTTGGAACTCCTTGAGCCACGGTGCTCTAAGACTTCCAGTCCGACCTGTTGCTGAAGCCCAAGGAAAGGGAGGTGTAGCACCGATGGAATGTGCTTGTGAAGGTGTATACTCCCAGGTGGGATAGGCACGTGGGGAATGAGAGGCCATTGGTTGGAGTGCTGCTAAGGTTTTAATGGTTGGAGTGCTCCTAAGGTTTGGTACCTTGGCCTAGATCATGTGGATAAGGATTTTGGACTGTGGCTATCTTGGGAAGCCATTGCCCCGATGGATTCATAGGCCTGCTCAGGGGTGGAAGTTCTTCTCAATCAAAAGATAAGTACAATTCTCTATTTATTGTATGTTGTGTATGTTGTATACAGGTTATAATGATATTAAAATTGTCTGTATATACATATATATACATTACATATATGCTTTCATTACCGCATCCATGACTATACATAATGTGTTTCATATTTCATTACTTAAGAAATATATATACATGATGCTAATCATGTAATCGATTGGAATGTGATTTAGGTGGAGCAAGAAGGTGTCTTGCAAGTGCATATGGTGCGCATATTGGATCGGAAGAGCAAACAACTTCGAATCGAGCCATAGGGATTGTAAAGGTCCAGTGGACTTGGTACGGTCCCGAGGACGCAACATGGGAGCATGAGGATGCTATGTGGGTAGAATACCCGTATCTTTTTGAAGATTTTGGAAATCTTGCTGATGTTGTGTAAAGAGTTGCACTGAGGACAATGCAAAAATAAGGGGAGGGGATTGCAATATTCCCCTGTACATCCCCAGTTGTAATTATGAATTGTAAACATATTTGATAGGCTGGTGAGCCGAGTTATAATCAGCTAGGAGGCTTATGTGGTGATTAGGCCAGAGAGCCTAGGATGCTAAGGCCACGAGCCTGTTTTGTATATGTAATTATGAAAAATCATTAATAAAAATATAAACACCGCTGTGTGCAAACTGACCACGATGAATGAGTGATGGGGGACTAAGATTCCACATAGTGGGTAAGGGATTGGGGGCTAGAAGGTTGGAAAGAGAGGCTAAGTGTTGAGCCTAGGGGCTAAGCCTAGGGGCTTAAGTCCTTGGGAATAATATTTTAATATTATTCCAAAAGCCATGTGAAATCTATGTTTTGTCCTAAATTCTTGGGGAGGAACGCATGCAGCTTCATGGGTGACATGTGTCGACCCAAGCGCATGTGATTTAACCCAGCAAATGAGCCGTGTTGGGGGTTCGCTTCCTATTTTCTGCGAACGGTTGCATCGGAGTGGGTTCGTCGGGCATTCCTCCATCCATCACCTGAGTCGGGGATTCCATTCTCCATCCTCCATCTAAACTCGCGGGTGTCCATGATCGACCTCTGTTTTGGTGTTTGTTCCAGGGAATCCTTACCTGAACCATTAAGTCTCTGCGTGGGATCTCTGTACATCCTCACGCATCTCTGAAACCCGGGCCGTGAGTCTGTCCTGTATTGTTGGTTGGGGAAAAACTGAATGTCTCGTAATTGTTGAGCCTTGTTATGCTGTATCATCTCTCTGTCACCAGTTTTGGGAAGCCCGTGTTTGTGTTTCCAGTGGACTGTTGTGGTCATGTAGTTCTTGAATGTGTGTGGCTTGCAGACCATTGTATGTTCGTGTGGAGCCTCATGGTTGCCCGATTGTGTCGGAAATCGAGTTGAAGGAAACAAGTTGTCTGGCCTGTGTGTAACACTCTCTCCAGGTGAGGGAGGTGGTTGCGGTTGAAGAGGCAGTCTGTCAGGCTTGCGAGCAACTCCCTCTAGGTGAGAGAGTCTGCTGGGAAGTGGTTTTCTCCCAGAGAGAGAGTCCAACAACAGCTACGGATCTCTAAGACTTCATGATACGGCCTGTTGTCGAGACCTAGAGAGGGAGGTGAAGCACTGATGGAATGTTCTTGTGAAGGTGTATACTCCCGAGAAGTATAAGCATATGGGGAATGAGAGTCCGTGAGTAGTGGGCATAAGAAGATATCCTAGGAAGAATCCTTCGAGTTATTTTGTGCAGTTTTCTCTGTAACCTCAGCCTAGACTAGGATTCCTTGCCTTGGGTGGAGCTTAGTCCCAGCTCGGGGGTGACCCACTGCTGAGAGTGATGAGTAGTGTGGTCTAAGGCTGGGAGGTTCGTGGAAGGCCTGCACGTGGTTGGTGTAATTATCGTGGTTTCAAAGATAAGTATCAGCTTATGCATGATATTATGTTTTGCATGCCTGTGATGCTTATATGTATCATGTATTCTGTTGTGCATATGAATTATTGTTAATGACAGGGATTATTTATGTTAGCAGTAATCTTGTGCTTACTCTGAGTTAAATGTGTTTAATATGACTTAAATGCATGTTATTAATTAAGTATGAGAATGATGTTGTTCTGCACAGTAGTAACGTTTTCCCGGCTAGTGGGATGAAGTTCAGGGACGTTACACTAAGAGAGGAAGTCCTATAGTTAACTTTGAGGGGTTTGATGTAGTGGTAGCTGGTGGGCGCAATATTACATGCATAGAAAATATTCTGCAGTTATGCATAGAATTCAGAAACTACACTGTGATTGATGATTTCTATGTAGTTTAGTTATCAAAGACTAATATCATATTTGGTGTCCAATGGCTTGTTTCCTTTGGGAAACACTCATTTGAATACCAAACCATGGAGCTATAATTCAAGACAACAGATGACAAGAAGGTGGTTTTGAGAGGCATGTCTAATGGTGCTCCTAGGATTGTCTCATCCAAGTGGATGGAGGGTATATTTAGGTATGTATATATATCCTTTGCAACAAAGTTTTTGATCACTACTCAAAAACCTTTAGGCATCAACCAACAATATCATATAGAAATCCAGACATTGTTGAGAAAACATGACCAAGTTTTTTGAAATATAACTCTAGGGAGACCGCCTGACATGGGATTTGAGCACACTGTTGAGTTGGAGGAGGGAGAAAAACTTGTGATCACTACTCCCTACAAGCATCCAAAGAAATTTAAGGATGGAATTGAGAAGGCTATTAAGGAACTATTGGAAATGGGACACATCCGACCTAGCTCTAGTACAACTGCTTCTTTCATAGTGTTGGTGAAGAAGATGATGGCACCATGAGGATGTGCATAAACTATAGAGCCTTGAATTAAAAGACCATAAAAAATAGGTACCCCATCCCCAAGATCGGTGAGTTATTGGATGAGTTCCATGGGGCCGTTTATTTTTCAAAGATTGATATTTGATCAGGGTATCATCATATCGGAGTGAGAGAGCAAGATATTCCCAAGACTGATTCCAGTTGCCATTATGGGAATTATTATTTTTTGGTCATGGCATTTGGGCTCACCAATGCACCAACTGCATTTCAATCTTGCATGAACCACATATTCAACAAGTAGCTGATGAATTTCTTGTTGGTATTATTTGATGATATTCTTATATACAACAGGACATGGGAGGAACACTTGGAGCATCTTGATGAGATTCTAAGCATCATGGAGGAATAATATTTGTATTCAAAGGAGTCAAATTGTGATTTATAAATAACAGATATCCTATACTTGGGTCATGTGGTCAGTTCCCAGGGAGTACATGTAACGACCCTAGTTGGATAAATGTTTAAAGATTATAAAGTAAAAATAATTAAATAATATAATTGTGGTTAACTAAGTAATAATTCAACTACAGATCACATTTAATGACTTGAGAAATAAATTTAAGAGATCAATGAAATATGTTATAAAATGGTTACGTACCCAACAAGGGATAACCTGTTCATCTCGAGAAGATAAACATTAAAGGAAGGATCAGGGACATGCGCGGGGGTAGTTGAAGAAGTAACTGCATGGGTCGGTGAAGGAGGAATAAGGGAAGGGGGAGGACTACGTGATTTGGGGAGCAGAGAGTTTCGGACTATGGCTTTTGATCAGTTGAGGCAATGAATTGCTAGAGGTTTTGGGCACGGGGGCCAGGATATCCATAGATATCCTGGAGCTAGGTAGTTTTCCTAGTTGGCAGGGAGGACAATAGTTTTGGGCAGTTATTCTTAGTTTGTGGCAGGGTTGATCTGTGCATCAGGCAACAGGAAGGCAACAACAAAGTAGCAAGGCAACATAAATTAGCATCAGAACCAGGTTATTTGTTAAGTTATGTATTTATTTCACTCTGCCATGAAATCATTATTCATTGATAAATTTAAGTTACTGAAGTTGCTGTTATGAAAATCAATATTATGATATGAAGTTATTGTCTCAGTTTATGAAATAAATTGCTTATGAAACGTAATTATGTTTAGAAATATTTGGTTGTTACATATGGTATCAGAGCGTCTTAGTTCAAAATCTGGGCCTAAGGGCCAAAACCCCGAGTGTTAACTCTAGCCACGCTTAAACTACAAACAAAACACGTTCAGTTTGACCCACTATGACTGATACAGTATCCGAAAATATACAGGTAGAACCCCTACATTACCCAAGAAAATAATCTCATATATCACAAGCAACAACTTTAGGCAATACCCTTTAACTGGATCACGAATGGATAATACAGTCTTAGTCTGAATATTTAAAGGAACGCCCTTAAAAAAAGTGGCAGCAAACCAGATAGTTTGAAGGATCACTTCCCACGAAATGGATACCATTAAAGCAACCTAATAAAGCTATTAAGCACGGAAAAGAGAGTTGATAATTTAATCTTATTTGAGCAAATGCTTGTCAATGAAGTTTCAGGTAAAATAGACACCTAAAATCGATGAAATGTCGAGGGAAGCTTCTATTGAAGGCTTGAAGTTGAAAAAATTTAATAACTACACGAACTACACTAAATAAAATGCAAGAGGATATTCGCAAGACCTGGGAAAGGCCTACTTCATCTCGAACTTACCTAAAAGAGGAACTGCGAATGCGTAGCAGGAAAAAGGAAATTTTTGAAGACTTGTATTGTGCAGGAAGTGTGTAAACTACTTGTCTATATTAGCCTCGGTGAAAATTTTAATAATGAAAAATCTTAGGAACTATAGACCCATGCAATTTTAACCATGCCAAGGAAAGCTGTCTATTACACAGGAGAATGGATCTAAGCCATCATATCTTGGGTAGATACCCGATAGCCGTCAGATCTGCATGAGTTGCGAGGAAGTTAAGTCCTAGAGTACAGGAGGAGAAATCCTGACGAGATGTGTGAAGGCATCGAGATATCGACATTCACGAAATCGGGAGTCATGAGGTAGGGAAATCCATGGTGAAAACCCCGATATAATCAGAGTCATCCATCTGATTGGGACAGGTGGCAACCATCGGAGAGTCATCGGCATTTGAGCCATCGGGAGTCACACAGAAAAGTACTTTTGGGTTGGTGTTTGGTGAAGTTTGAGGCTTAACCTGGACCGTCCATCCATTTAGGATGCGTGTCGGAGATCCGAAGAAAGTCGGGGATCGACGTATCGGGAATTCTATGGACATAGGCACATTGGTATTGAAAACCCCGAAACAACGAGAGGCGATCAAGACCGTCCGTTCTTGGGACGCGTGGCAGTGATCAGAGCCATTGGGAAAGGTCCTGACAAGAGGTCGTCCATCGGGTCATCGTGAATCAGGAAATCATGAATCCCGTGGACAAATGGACCTTGCAATTCGGAACCGCGAAACTTGATTTTCCGAAAAGTAGAAAGCTCCGTAGTGGAAGCTAGCTGTCATTGTGGATTGGGATATCGAGAGTCCCGGGAACATAGCAACAAGAGTTGCGAAATCGTAAAATGCGATTTCCCGATGGGCCAAGGGACAATGGGGCTCACAGAAGGGTCAACAGTGGAAAGGTGGCAGGTTGCATCGTGGATCGGGATATCGCGAATCCTAGGGACAAAGTGTCCACGTACTACGAAACCGCGAACCCCAAAATCGCGACGTGATTAGCTTAGCTCTTAAACCTTCTTAAAAATGAATTAATTAGCTTACGTCTTAATTAAGACTTTAGCGTATCGCGAAATCAGATATCGGGGTTTCGTGATTCAAGTTACATCGATCCTTTGTTACGGGAAACCCCGAATCTCGATTTCATTAACATTTAACTCGCAAAATTTAAAGTTGTAACCCATTTTAAATAAAATTTTAGGGGGGGAGCTAAAAAGTTATATTTTAAACCATTCGTTGACCAAAGTTAAACGCAAAAATGCATCGCAAATTTTGAATTGATGAAATTATTGCTCGAGGAGGACTGAAACCACGATGGGGAGCCATAAGTCAACGATCACATAGGAACCGGTCACATGGACCTCGGCATAGCCGAAAAGGGGCGAATGCACAAGGAAGAGGTGCATCGGGTATCGGGATATCGAGAATCCCATAGACATAGGGTTCGTCTACGGGGTTCATGCAATTCGATATTGCGATATCCGAAACCCCGATAAGGGAAAAGGTTGTGGCCTTGTGGTATAATGGTCATATGGACCAAGAACTTAGCCCGAAGGGCTAACGCACGAGTAACGCATCGGTATATCGGTAATCAGGAGACTGCAAGGGCAGAGGTTCGTGAAAGCAGAAGTCGCGAAACCCCGAATCCTGACAAAGAGTATGATGGTGGTCACATGGAAAAGGGTCGTATGGGCCCAAAACATAGCCAGGAGGAGCTAAAGTCTGAAGGAAGTGCATCGGCATATCGGGGATCGTGGATCCCGTGGACAGGGGTATCAGGGTGTTGAAAACCCTGAAATCCTGATAAAAGATAAGACTGCGGTCATAAGGAGAGGCCGTGTGGACTACGGGCATAGATTGGAGGGCTAATGCTCTAGGAGCATATCGGGGATCGGAGAATCGCGAGTCCTAAGGACTTGTGAGGTTCGACATTTGGAACCCCAAAACTCCGATGTAGGATAGGGATGGGGTCACATGGAACGATGGTCATATGAGAGGGATGTCTAGCCTGGAGGGATAGCACATAAAGTGCCGTATCGGTGAATTGGCAATCGAGAGTGTTATCACTCTAGGAAACTCTCCTAGGCTGTAAGTCGGAGATGCCTGGTAACTAACTCTTTTTGAAGCAATTTTCTAAATAAAGGTGTGTTTTATGGATCAAGATGAATATCTAGGGGTTGGACTGTGTTTTTTAAGACTGTTTAGGAATACAAAATCTCCCAAGGCCTTCTAGCAATGCAGTCAGACAGGGTTTGATAAAAAGGTAAAGAGTATAGCTATTGAACCAGATTATACTTCATACCAACAAGCACAATGGGTTAAATAACCAGAAATATCTTATGATCCTCAACTTAATCAATCAACATATGAGATGACAGTCATATA
>JASDQU010735034.1:164933-177399 GCA_032191745.1 Picea mariana
TCGCAGAATTTTGTATCGTCGTCGACATTGTGACGACAATTTTCTTGATTTATATAACAAATTTGTCGCAGGAATTTGTATTGTCGTCACAATTGAGACAACAACATTTCTTTTCTTTTAATGGTCATTGCACGTGCGATGAAAACATTGTTTTGTTTATATAGCGAATTCGTCGCAGGAATGACAACATTTCTTTATTTATATAACAAATGCGTCGCAGGAGTTTTATGGTTTTCGCACTTGAGACGACAACATTTCTTTGTTTATATAGAAAATTCGTCGTAGGTATATTATGGTCATCGAAATGACGACAAAAAATATTTATTTAAAAAAAATTAAAAAATTATTTTATGTGTAAATATTAATATTAATATTACCATATTAATAACTATTAATAGAAAACATTGACATTATTTATTATTTATATTAATAACTTATTTTGCATGGGGACTTGGTGTTTTTTCCAACAACCAAGCAAAAGCTTATGCACTATGGAAAGGATTGAAAATCATTAACCATATGGAATTCATTGTGCGCTAAATAGTCTCATTCAACTTCAAGGTTGTTTTCAAGGAAACTAAGTGAACGAGACCAATTTTCAAGATGGCTTGTTAGTGATGACATATGAAAGTTATGTTTTATTTGTTTCAATATTTTTAATTCACCTAGTTATTTCTAGACCTAAAGTGTTATTAACCTCCATAAATAAATGTGGGTCTATTTCATAGGTCTAGACCTAAAGTGTTATTAAATGAGAGGCACTAGGATTCCACTATAGGGGAAGATGAAAGGGGACCTATGGGAAAATAAATCCTCTATCTCCAAGGTCATTCTAAGAACTCATATTTATCTACAATGTGCCTTAAATGAAGCCATATACCTTCCTTGACTTATCAACCAATCATTGAATCTATGTAAGAGTTTGGTGGGGAAAGTCTTTTCACATAATAATGGGAGCATGGGTTGAGTTCAATCTTCATGCCATGGGAAGTGTAAGAGTCCTACATTATTCTAGTTATAGGTAATTTCATCCATCATTTCCACCAATGATATCATTATCATTGACTCTAACATTGTGGGAAGCACTCTAACATTAATTCTCTACATATTTCATGTTTTATTCTCCATTTCCAACCCATACCAATTTGGAAATTAACCAAATCAACATAAAGAAGAGGAAAATTGTAGACTTTGGATGAAATATAGTGGTTGTAGGTGAGTATATAGGATAGGTAAGATAACAATTCATCATTCACTATCCATTATATACTCTTTATATCCTTGAGAGACAAATATAGTTCATTTAGGAAATTCTTAGAAAGAATAGAATAGATCAAGCTCTGTCTATCCACACTAAAGAGAACTAGAGAGAATAATGCATTTAAGGGACCATGAAGTACATAAAGCGAATATATTCCTTATGTTGCATTTTTTAGTGGAAGAGATTTCCTTATCTATCGCAAGATGAATCATATTCTTGTAATGCTTTGTGTTGAGAAGGTTAGGTAAGAATGTGAGTAGAAAGGTTGGGATGAGAAATATAGAATATTATTGCTTGGTTTTTTCACCATGGTGGCCTCATAGCCTAGGTTGGTGGTGGTATCTACACTAGATGGTTGTGGTTCAATGGAAAGTTTCTCTTACATGACCAATCTCTTGGACCAATTTTTGTTAAAAGATAAGTCTCATTTTTTTGTTTATGAATATGCAAAATTACTATTACTCCCAGTCATAAAACAATTATGTGTTATGCATGCTATGTGTCATTTTTTTCCCAATTTTGAATTTAAGTATACAAGGAAATGAAGGAAAATTTCATGATGCAAGAGAAGAAAATGATTTATACCTTTTCGGAAATGTGTTTTGGATCGTGGAGGTGACCACCCTTCAAACCTGAATTTTTCAAAGATATTAAAATGTTAAATGACTGGATAATAGCTAAAAATCTATGACAAAATAACCATGTACAAGTGCAAAGGAAGGCTACTAGGTGGGCTTGAAACAAAAGAACTCTTACTCACACATACACAATACATAAGATAAGATGTCATGTAAAACTCAAGTGCACCACTATCTAAGGGAGTTTTAGCCTTTGGAATACATTGTGTGAGAAGATTAGATATGAAGTATACCTAATAAAATATCATCCCATGCTTGAGCACCCCACGCATAATCAAAATCCATCTTAACCAAATGTATCTAGTGCAACGTCTACCATACAAGAGGTTCAAGAGAATTGTTAAGGCTTGAATTTCTCATAAGAATGGAGGGAGGCCATGAAGCCTAAGGAAATGGCTGGATGATATGTAGTTCACTATCGTTTAAAATTTCTTAAATATTTCTAACCTACAAGGTTACATATAAAATAAATAATGCAATATAGAAGATGAAATACTCAAAGAAAATGTGTCTAAACTGAAATATGTGCTTGGGTGGTATAACAACTATTTGATAATAGTTATTTCAATAGGTCAATGACAATGTATGGCTTTGATGTAAGAGTTTCACATGGTGTATTTAACAAATACAAAACACAATCCTAAAACTCTAACACAACTCTAATGACCTTCACTCAAATAGTTAAATAGTAATTAGACCTTCCAAGTGCTTCAATGTATGGTGATGCAACCCACCATAGAAAACACATGAAGGCATGAGAGGCACTATGATTCCACTATAGGGGATATTGAAAGGGGACCTATGGGAAAATAAATCCTCTATCTCCAAGATCATAATCAGAACTCATATTCTTCTACAATGTGCCTTAAATGAAGCCATATACCTTCTTTGACTTATCAACCAATCCTTGAATCTATGTAAGAGGTTGGCAGAGAAATTATTTTCACTTATGAAAGCCACCTTCATAATGTCTTTGAATTTAAGAATACAAGGAAATGAAGGAAAATTTCATTATGCAAGAGAAGAAAATGATTTATACCTTCTCGGAAATGTGTTTTGGATCATGGAGGTGACCGCCCTTCAAACCTGAATTTTTCAAAGACATTAAAAGGTTAAATGACTGAATAATAGATAAACATCTATGAGGAAATAACCATGTGCTAGTGCAAAGGAAGGCTACTAGGTGGGCTTGAAACAAGAGAACTCTTAGATCACACATATACAATACATAAGATAAGACACCATGTAAAACTCAAGTGCACCACTATCTAAGGGAGTTTTAGCCTTTGGAATACATTGTGCAAGAATATTAGATATGAAGTCTACCTAATAAAATATAATCCCATGCTTGAGCACCCCATGCATAATCAAAATCCATCTTAACCATATGTATCTAGTGCATTGTCTACCATACAAGAGGTTCAAGAGAATTGTTAAGGCTAGAAATTCTCATAAGAATGGAGGGAGGCCATGAAGACTAAGGAAATGGCTGGATGATATGGAGTTCACTATAGTTTAAAATTGCTTAAATATTTCTAACCTACAAGGTTACATATAAAATAAATAATGCAATATAGAAGATGAAATACTCAAAGAAAATGTGTCTAAACTGAAATATGTGCTCGGGTGGTACAACAACTATTTGATAATACTTATTTCAATAGGTCAATGACAATTTATGGATTTGTTGTAAGAGTTTCACATGGTGTAGTTTACAAATACAAAACACAATTCTAAGACTCTAACACAACTCTAATGACCTTCACTGAAATAATTAAATAGTAATTAGGCCTTCCAAGTGCTTCAATGTATGGTGATGCAACCCCCCATAGAAAATACATGAAGGCATGAGCGGCACTATTATTCCACTATAGGGGAAGATGAAAGGGGACCTATGGGAAAATAAATTCTCTATCTCCAAGATCATTCTCAGAACTCATATTCTTCTACAATGTGCCTTAAATGAAGCCATATACCTTATTTGACTTATCAACCAATCCTTGAATCTATGTAAGAGGTTGGTGGGGAAAGTCTTTTCACATAATAATGGGAGAATGGTTTGAGTACAATATTCATTCCATGGGAAGTGTAAGAGTCCTACATTTCGCTAGTTATAGGTAATGTCATCCATCATTTCCACCAATTATATCATTGTCATTGACTCTAGCATTGTGGGAAGCACTCTAACATTAATTCTCTACATATTTCATGTTTTATTCTCCATTTCCAACCCATACCAATTTGGAAATTAACCAAAATCAACATCAAGAAGAGGAAAATTGTAGAATTTGTATGAAATATAGTGGTTGTAGGTGAGAATATAGGATAGGTAAGATAACAATTCATCATTCACTATCCATTATATACTCTTTATATCCTTGAGAGACAAGTATAGTTCTTTTAGGAAATTCTTAGAAAGAATACAATAGATCAAGCTCTTTCTATCCACACTAAAGATAACTAGAGAGAATAATATATCTAAGGGACCATAAAGTACATAAAGTGAATATATTCCTTATGTTTCATGTTTTAGTGGAAGAGAGTTCATTATCTATCGTAGGATGAATCATATTCTTGTAATGCTTTGTGTTGAGAAGGTTAGGTAAGAATGTGAGTAGAAAGGTTGGGATGAGAAATATAGAATCTTATTGCTTGGGTTTTTCACCATGGTGGCCTCATAGCCTAGGTTGGTGGTGGTATCTACACTAGATGGTTGTGTTTCAATGGAAATTGTCTCTTACATGACCAATCTCTTGGACCAATTTTTGTTAAAAGATAAGTCTCATTTTCTTGTTTATGAATATGAAAAATTACTATTACTCCCAAGTCATACAAAAATAATGTGTTATGCATGCTATGTGTCATTTTTTTCTGATTTTGAATTTAAGTATAAAAGGAAATGAAGGAAAATTTCATGACGCAAGAGAAGAAAATGATTTATACATTTTCAGAAATGTGTTTTGGATCGTGGAGGTGACCACCCTTCAAACCTACATTTTTCAAATATATTAAAAGGTTAAATGAATGAATAATAGATAAACATCTATGAGGAAATAACCATGTACAAGTGCAAAGGAAGTCTCCTAGGTTGGATTGAAACAAGAGAACTCTTAGCTCACACATACACAATACATAAGATAAGACATCATGTAAAACTCAAGTGCACCACTATCTAAGGGAGTTTTAGCCTTTGGAATACATTGTGTAAGAAGATTGGATATGAAGTCTACCTAATAAAATATCATCCCATGCTTGAGCACCCCATGCATAATCAAAATCCATCTTAACCATATGTATCTAGTGCATCCTCTACCATACAAGAGGTTCAAGAGAATTGTTAAATCTTGAAGTTCTCATAAGAATGGAGGGAGGCCATGAAGCCTAAGGAAATGGATGGACTATATGGAGTTCACTATAGTTTAAAATTGCTTGAATATTTCTAACCTACAAGGTTACATATAAAATAAATAATGCAATATAAAAGATGAAATACTCAAAGAAAATGTGTCTAAATTGAAATATGTGCTCGGATGGTACAATAACTATTTGATAATACTTATTTCAATAGGTCAATGACAATGTATGGCTTTGATGTAAGAGTTTCACATGGTGTATTTTACAAATACAAAACACAATCCTAAGACTCTAACACAACTCTAATGACCTTCACTGAAATAATTAAATAGTAATTAAGCCTTCCAAGTGCTTCAGTGTATGGTGATGCAACCCACCATCGAAAACACATGAAGGCATGAGAGGCACTATGACTCCACTAAAGGGGAATATGAAAGGGGACCTATGGGAAAATAAATCCTCTATCTCCAAGATCATTCTCAGAACTCATATTCTTCTACAATGTGCCTTAAATGAAGCCATATACCTTATTTGACTTATCAACCAATCCTTGAATCTATGTAAGAGGTTGGTGGGGAAAGTCTTTTCACATAATAATGGGAGCATGGGCTGAGTACAATCTTCATCCCATGGGAAGTGTAAGAGTCCTACATTCCGCTAGTTATAGGTAATGTCATCCATTATTTCCACCAATGATATCATTTTCATTGACTCTAACATTGTGGAAAGCACTCTAACATTAATTCTCTACATATTTCATGTTTTATTCTCCCTTTCCAACCCATACAAATTTGGAAATTAACCAAAATCAACATCAAGAAGAGGAAAATTGTAGAATTTGGATGAAATATAGTGGTTGTAGGTGATAATATAGGATAGGAAAGATAACAATTCATCATTCACTATCCATTATATACTCTTTATATCCTTTAGAGACAAATATAGTTCTTTTAGGAAATTCTTAGAAAAAATACAATAGATCAAGCTCTTTATATCCACACTAAAGAGAACTAGAGAGAATAATATATCTAAGGGACCATGAAGTACATAAAGTGAATATATTCCTTATGTTGCATGTTGTAGTGGAAAATAGTTCTGTATCTATCGCAGGATGAATCAGATTCTTGTAATGCTTTGTGTTGAGAAGGTTAAGTAAGAATGTGAGTAGAAAGGTTGGGATGAGAAATATAGAATCTTATTGCTTGGTTTTTTCACCATTGTGGCCTCATAGTCTAGGTTGGTGGTGGTATCTACACTAGATGGTTGTGGTTCAATGGAAATTTTATCTTACATGACCAATCTCTTGGACCAATGTTTGTTAAAAGATAAGTCTCATTCTTTTGTCTATGAATATGCAAAATTACTATTACTCCCAGTCATAAAACAATTATGTGTTATGCATGCTATGTGTCATTTTTTTTTCCAATTTTGAATTTAAGTATACAAGTAAATGAAGGAACATTTCATGATGCAAGAAAAGAAAATGATTTATACCTTTTCGGAAATGTTTTTTGGATCGTGGAGGTGACCACCCTTCAAACCTGCATTTTTCAAAGATATTAAAAGGTTAAATGAATGAATAATAGCTAAACATCTATGAGGAAATAACCATGTACAAGTGCAAAGGAAGGCTACTAGGTGGGCTTGAAACAAGAGAACTCTTAGCTCACACATACACAATACATAAGATAAGATGCCATGTAAAACTCAAGTGCACCATTATCTAAGGGAGTTTTAGCCTTTGGAATACATTGTGCAAGAAGAATAGATATGAATTCTATCTAATAAAATATCATCACATTCTTGAGCACCCCATGCATAATCAAAATCCATCTTAACCATATGTATCTAGTGCCTTGTCTACCATACAAGAGGTTAAAGAGAATTTCTAAGGCTTGAAGTTCCATTTGCAATTTTTTTATTAAGTGTACCTTACTTGTGCTAGTTTGGAATGGCTTAACTAAAAGCCACCATGCCTTCACAATGTTATAAACATCATGCATTTGGTTAAAAGTTTTCAACCACCAAATGCTTATTGACATTGTGGGAGGAGAGAAGTCATACATCCTTTGAAGAGTATCAATGCCATATTGCTCGATTATGTCATCGCTCTATGATTTCAATGTTCAACTTGTTACATCTTCATTCTCAATCAAGGTATTTAGCATGTTTATGCATGGAAACAATTCCTCTTTGTATCCCAACTTGTGGAATCACAAGACCTTAACATTGAAATCCTTGGGTTCCCGGCCTTGGATTATTTTTCTACTCACAATGATTTTTGGAAGGTTCAACATCATTGTACATATCATAGAGGAATGAATAAGTAGGCTTTGAGGCAATGTTGAGTAGCAACACCATGTCCATGACACAATGAAAAGAATGGTATTGCTCTTTGTCATGAGAGACACAATGAAACATATCACAAGACTTTCAAAGTTGCATATATCATGTCACAAGATTTTGGATGCATCATTAAGAGAAGCTGGAATTATCATTAAGTGTATAACAAATTACATTCACAGATATATACAAGTCATAGAAATAGCCTTGTGTATATTATCATATGAAAAAGCACCCATACTGTCAATGAATTATATGCATCATTACATGTTAAGCTATATAATGTACATCTAACTGTCTTATAAAATTATTACATGACATCATGAATTTCTTTTAGTCTTCTTTTGTGCTTTCCAGTTCTTAAGCAAATCATCCATTTCCATGTCTTCGTTTACTAGGTTCTCTTCAGCATTTGAGGTTTTTTCAATCCTTTCATGCTGAGTACATCTGGTCTCGTACCCACAGCGTGGATGCTGCTGTGAGGGGCCATCACCTAAAAAAATAAAAAATATTAAATTTATATGGCCAATTTTTAAATATCATTGAAGTAGTTCATTAATATTAAAAACAAACTTTGCAATGTAATTATTTACCTGGTCCTCTATTTGGCACCATTGGAATGGTTTTCAGCCTATTCACCTGATCTTCAGGTCGAGGAGGATCATCTATGACATTCTCTTCCATTGAAACGTCAAAATTTATAAGTACAAAATTATTAAGTATATGATTAATATATTGAGATTTTACCGTTGTGGGCCTCAATCACAAGAAAATCTTGGGGATGTTGGGGAAGCACCATGGTCTTCTGGCTGCATTTCACTATCAATGCTTTGTTTTCCATTACTAATGGTTTCGTTGATAGTGTTTCTCCACTGATTAAAACAAAGTAAGACATTAAATTATGGACCATATCAAACATTTACATATTTTATAAGTAACGAAAGGTTAATGTGGATTGATTTTTATTTACCAATTGGATCTTGGGGTCTTCCCCATTCTTTTCCTATGATCAACCACGACTTTATAACTATACTTGTAACCAATTTGGAGGTCTTCCTATGTGGTTTTAGTTCTGAAGTCGTGGCCCTGCATTGCATAAGGGTATGGTTTTTTTGTTGGATTACTGAGAGGGGGGTGAATCAGTAATAGCGTAATTATAATCCTTTTTCTTAAAATGTTATATCAATGTAGAATCATTATCCAATAATGAGCAGTAAGAAATAAACAATCATACACATACACAGTACACCAGTGTTTTACGTGGAAACCCAAATCGAGAGAAAACCACAAAATGATTTTTCTTATATGTCTTGAAGAATTACATTCATTGGAAGCACCAACTTCCTTTGTTTTCTAGCTGCAACTGGAAGGAGGCTCCAACCCCCTAGTTTCTCAGGATACAACCTGAGGGAATCTCTAACTACCCAATTCTCTGGGTACAACCAAAAGGAGGCTACAACCCCCAACGTTCTCCGACTACAACTGGAAGGTGGCTACAACCACCTGTCCTTGCCCTAACCTGCCACCCTAAAGTAGAAGTAGAATGATGGAACCACTGTCACACTATCAACGTGAGATATACTATTGTAAACCTGTACCAATAAATCTGAACCATGCATCAACCTATACCTCAACCTGTAATCAACCTATACCATAAACAAGTGCATCAACCATGCACCAACCTGTAATCAACTTGTACCATAAACAAGTGCATCCAACCATGTACCAAGTATGTACCAATCATGTTTCAACTACTCATCAACTATGAATCATCAATATGTACCAACATCATCAACTATACACCTCATGTATGTGCGTCAACTCATCAACTACTTATCTCAACCATGTACTCAACATGTACCACAACCAAAATCCCTCATCAATTTCATCATCCAAATATTATTTGTATATCTGTAATAGACCTTTTTTATATTATCACATTCCTGTAAACCTTCCTTAACTTTAAAAACAAGAGACTAACATTTTCTTCAAACTTTTCTTTAGTCTCACATGCCTAGTTTTGGATTAGTCAACAACCCTAACTTGAAGTAATCATAACTTTGAACCCGTAATGTATAAATATATGAAACTGATCAACAATGTTCTTCAGTGTGTTTAATGTAATTCCTCCAATTGTCACTACTTGGAACCCCTCAGAAAAGGAGTTATAGAAAAAATGACATACCTTGCTGAATTCTGGCTTATTCTAGAGAGCGACCTTGTAGAGCGTTCCCCGCACAAAATATTTGATGAAATAATTTGAAACTTTTAAAAAGAATACTACAGAATGTACCCTAACCAACACATTTGGTCTCACTAAATTGTGATATGTTATGAAGAATTTATGACGTTTTTACCTGAAACACCGGATTTTGACTAGTTTCAGAACTGACCACAAACCCTATTTTCCACGGAGTGTAACTCCCAAACTACAATGACCCACAAGATGAATTTTGTTTTACAAATACTTGGATATGTTTTCTCACTTTCATAGAAATTTCAAGGTCTGAATCATTATAGAAAAAACTTTATAGTGAAAATGGTGAGATGACCTGTAAATAACATACCTTAGAAAGCACCATCAAAAGAATTTATCCTTCCTTGCATTTCAGCCTTGTTATCTTCACCTTCACTCTGAATTCTAGATTAGATATCCTTGGTTACCTCAGAAACATATATATATAGTCAATATTCTCAATTTTAATTCAAAGGAGAGAGCCTTGCCTCTTATTTATACTCTCCAAGTAGCTTCCTTAAAAACATCTTCTAGGTCACTTGGCCCACTTTCCTTATTTTAGGGTTGGGTCCACTTCTAATTTCTCCATTAAATTTATTATTGAAATAATTTATTTTGTATTCACTTTGAATTATAATACACTCATCACTTCACTTTATTATTTACCTTTTAAAATCTCTTAAACCACTTTGACTACTTTGACCTTTAGGGGCTTCTAGATGACATATGAGGGTCCTCCAACTTCGTAAGGCCATAAATCTCAAACCGTGAGGAGTTATGTGACATTCTACATACCACCAGAAATGGCATGACATGTACTATCCATATAGAATAGTATTATCTGAAAATATATCATAACTCATACCGTTACCCATCAAACAAACTTGGGTCCATTACCCAAACCTGGGGTCTCCAACTTCTCATGCTCATAGCTCTCTAACCGTGAGAAATTATGTGAAGTTCCACATACCACCAGAAATTAAATGACAAGAACTATCCATCTAGGATATTTTCCCTGACAAAATCACTTTCCTTCATCTCATTATTCCACAATTAAGCATGGGTTCTTTTACTCCACAAAGAATCTTCCCGTGAGGGCTTTCACCATAAGGGGACTACTTTGGAGTTCATCCATATTTACTTGTTATCAACCGTGACAAAACAATAATGAGTCATATTTACATCAAACAATATTGGGTCCATTACCTAAGCCTTTGTGCTATGAGGCTTTCTTCAAGGGTTGACATCAATGACAACCAAACTTAATCAACAATCTCCCCCTTTAGCATTGATGGCAACACTCTGATGCAATAATGAAATCATATCACTCATGATCCCCCTGGAACCATGCCTTTGTCCTATGCATATGATAAACCTTCTCCCCCTGGAACCATGCCTCTGTCCTCTGCATCTGATAAATCTCTCCCCCCTTTGTCATCAATGGAAAAGGTATCTTTCCATCTAGGGTTGCTCCCCCTAACAGAATGTCCTCTTATGGTGCTTCCTCATGTACATCTAAGACATATAAGATAATCATTCAAAAAGCATTCAAAAATCATTCATTTTTAGAGTAGAAATAACTCCAAGTCTTTGGCGAAGATATTCAAAGGCTTTCCGTGGAAGTGGTTTTGTAAAGATGTCTGCCACTTGTTATTTTGTGCCCACATACTCAACTCTGATGTTCTTTTCTGCAAATTGTTCCTATAGAAAGTGATACTTGATTGGAATGTGCTTTGTCTTGGAGTGCATCAATGGGTTTTTTGAGATATTGATGGCACTTGTATTATCACAATATATTGGAATGGATTCATCATACTCAACCTATATATCTGTCAAAGTTTGTTTCATCCAAAGAACCTGTGTACAACATGTTGTTGCTACAATATACTCTGCCTCGGTTGTAGATAGAGATATAGATGATTGTTTCTTGCTTAGCCATGATACCAAACACTCACCTAAGTAGAACATTGATCCACTAGTGTTTCGTCGGTCATCAATACAACCTTCCCAATCTGCATCTGTGTAGGCAATAAGTGATAGATATTTTCCTTTTGGATATCATAATCAAAACTCTTATGTTCCTTTGAGATATCTGAAGATCCTCTTTACTGCTAATACATGTGATTCCTTTGGTGCTGCTTGAAATCGTGCCACCTGTCCAACTCCCTGCATTACGTCTAGTCTGGATGTTGTCACATATAGTAGGCTACCAATCATTGACCTATATTGCCTATGATTTGTAGACTTTGAATCATCATCTTTTCTCAACTTACAACTGGTTTGCATGGGAGTGATAACTGGTTTGCAATCTTCCATTCCGAACCTCTTTAGCATTTCTCTGATATACTTGGTTTGAGAAATAAAAATTCCTTGGTTGCTTTGATGTATCTGAAGTCCCAGAAAGAAGGATAGTTCTCCAAGTAACAACATTTCAAATTCATTCTTCATGTCTTTTGCAAATTTTTGGCTTAACCTGTCATCATCACTACCAAAAATAATATCATCAACACAAACTTCAATTAATAAAATATTACCTTGACTTACCTTGATGTACAAGTTGCTATCTGCACTTCCTTTTCTGAACCCTGCCTACTGCAGATACTTATCCAGTTTGGAGTACCATGCTCTAGGAGC
>JASDQU010735034.1:187733-199897 GCA_032191745.1 Picea mariana
CTCACATGCACCCTCCCCTCCCCCTCACATCACTCTCAATTGATCCCCAAAACCCAATCTATAAAATATAAAATAATTGAAAGCAACGTCCTATTAAGATTCATGCAAAGAAACTACAAAAACAAAAATTAATGGAGGTACATGAAATTATGTGTTTCTAAATGATATTTTTAGTCTACCATGTACTTTACTATATTGAAAATTGTTTTCACATTTCAAATAATAATTAAACAACATGTAACCCAAAATATAAAAACATCGCATAAAACTTAAAAACATGTAATTAACCCATGACATTAAAAGTAAATTATTTTAAGAGAATAATTCATACAAATTAAAATATTATATAGTCACGTACCTAATCCAACCTCAACATCTATGTAATCATCCTTATTCTCTATCTTGTNCAACCTCAACATCTATGTAATCATTTTTATTCTCTATCTTGATCTTCTTCATCAAACTCGACATATGTATCATCACCCGGTTCTGAAACGATGTTGAAAGGATTGATGATATCATCATCATCATCAATGTCATTTTCGAGCATATTTTCATCGACATCATCATCAAGAATTGCAATATTGTCTCCTATTCCTAGATCATGATCTTCTTCATCTTCTTCATCTGTCAACCCTCCATGATATTCTGGCTCTTTCTGATATTCTATCGAATCATCTTCTTGATCTTCAATATCATCTTCTTCCTATAAATGAGTATACTTAATTGCCCTTCCTCTTGGATCATATCTAACAACAAAATACCAATCCCTTTCAGATGGAACATTTGATTAAAAGACCCGTCCACATTGTCATAGAAAAACATAGTGATCATGTCCTCTTTCAAACATCGTTGGAAATCCATTGGCATGTTGAATAATAGTTCTTTCTGTTGGATTACTAAGAGGGGGGGTGAATCAGTGATAAAGAAATTTAATCATTTTTAACCATATAATACAAGTTTTATATCAATGAAGAATTATCATCCAATAAATGCAAAGTAAATAAGCAATTAACAAATGAACAAACATACACATACACAGTACACCAGTGTTTTACATGGAAACCCAAATCTGGAGAAAACCACAGAATGCTTTTTCTTATATGTCTTGAAGAATTACATTCATTGGAAGCACTAATTTCCTTTGTTTTCTAGCTTCAATTGTAAGGAGGCTCCAACCCCCTATTTTTTCAAGCTAAAACATGAGGGAAGCTCCAACTCCATAATTCTCTGGCTAGAACCAGAAGGAGGCTACAACCCCCTATGTTCTTCGACTACAACCGGAAGGTGGCTACAACCACCTGTCCTTGCATCATCCTTCCATCCTGACATAGAAGTAGAATGATGGAACCACTGTCAACCTTTCACTATGAGATATACTGCTATAAAACTGTACCAATAAATCTGAACCATGCATCAACCTATACCTCAACCTGTAATCAACTTGTACCATAAACAAGTGCATCAACCATGCACCAACCTATACCAAATAACCTATAATAAACCTATACCATAAACAAGTTCATACACCTTATCAACTCATCAATATGTACCAACATCATCAACTATACACCTCATGTATGTGCCAACTCATCAACTACTTCTCTCAACCATGTACTCAACATGTACCTCAACTAAAAGCCCTCATCAATTTCATCATCAAAATCTGATTTGTAGCTATGTAATAGACCTTTTTTATATGATCACATTCCTACAAACCTTCCTTAACTTCAACAACAAGAGACTAGCNTCATGTATGTGCCAAATCATCAACTACTTCTCTCAACCATGTACTCAACATGTACCTCAACTAAAAGCCCTCATCAATTTCATCATCAAAATCTGATTTGTAGCTATGTAATAGACCTTTTGTATATGATCACATTCCTACAAACCTTCCTTAACTTCAACAACAAGAGACTAGCATTTTCATCAAACTTTTCTTTAGTCTCACATGCCTAGTTTTGGATTAGTCAACAACCCTAACTTGAAGTAATCATAACTTTGTACCTATAATGTATAAATATTTGAAACTAATCTACAATATTATTTAGCGTGTTTTATGCAATTCCTCTAGGTGTCACTACTTGGAACCTCTCAGAAAAGGAGTTATAGCAAAAATGGCATACCTTGCTTAATTCTGGCTTATTCTAGAAAGAGACCTTGTAGAGCGTTCCCTGCACATAATATTTATTGAATTGATCTAAAAATATTACACGGGATACTAAAGACTTTAAAATAACCAACACATTTTTTTTCAATGAATTTGGATCTGTTATGAAGAAGTTATGACATTTTTACCTGAAACACTTGTTTTTGACTAGTTTCAGGACTAGCCACAAACCCTATTTTCCATAGAGTGTAACTCCAAAAATAAAATGACCCACAAGATGCATTTTTTACCACAAATACTTGGATATGTTTTCTCAATGTAATAGAAATTTCATGGTCTGAATCATTATATAAAAAAAATTATAGCTAAAATGGTGAGATGACATGTAAATAACATACCTTAGAAAGCACCATCAAAATAATTTATCCTTCCTTGCAATTCGGCCTTTGTTTCTTCACCTTCCCTCATAATTTTGGTTTATATATTCTTGATTACCTCATAAACCTATAGATATTTAATATTCTCAAGTGTGATTAAAATGAGAGAGCCTTGCTTCTTATTTATACTCTCCAAGTAGCTTAATTAAAAACATCTTCTAGATCCACTTAGCCCCACTTTCCTTATTTTAGGGTTAACCCACTTCTAATTTATCCATTAAATTTAGTATTGAAACAATTTATTTTTTATTCACTTTGAATTATAAGACACTCATTACTTCACTTTATTATTTACATTTTACAATCTCTTAAACCACTTTGACTACTTTGACCTTTTGGGGCTTCTAGATGACATATGAGGGTCCTCCAACTTCATAAGGCCATAACTCTCAAATAGTGAGGAGTTATGTGATGTTCCACATACCAGGAAAAATGGAATGACATGTAATATCCATATAGAATAGTATTATCTGAAAATATATCATAACTCATACCGTTATCCATCAAACAAACTTGGGTCCATTACCCAAACCTAGGGTCTCCAACTTCTCATGGCCATAACTCTCTAACCGTGAGGAGTTATGTGGCATTCCACATACCATTGGAAATGAAATGGAAAGAACTATCCATCTAGGATCTCATTATTTCACAATTAAGCATGGGTTCTCTTACCCCACAAAGTGTCTTCCCGTGAGGGATTTCACCATAAGGGGACCACTTTGGAATTCATCCATCTTTACTTCTTATCAACCATGACAAAACAATAATGAGACATCTTTACATCAAACAATATTGGGTCCATTACCCAAACCTTTGTACTGTTGGACTTTCTTCAAGGGTTGAAATCAATGACAACCAACCTTAATCAACAATCTCCCCCTTTGGAATTGATGGCAACAATATGATGCAATACTAAAATCATATCACTCATGCTCCCCCTAGAACCATGCCTCTATCCTCTATATCTGATAAATTTGCCTTTGTCCTCTGCATCTGATAAATCTTCTCCCTCTCAAACCATGCATCTATCTTCTGCATCTGATAAATCTCTCCCCCTTTGTCATCAATGGCAAAGGTATCTTTCCATCTGGGGTTGCTCCTCTTGACTGAACTGTCCTCTTATGGTGCTTCCTCGTGTACATCTAAGACATATAACATAAGAATTCAAAAAGAATTCATTTTGAGGTAGAAATAACTCCAAGTCTTTCGAAAATATATTCAAAGGCTTCCCATGGAAGTGGTTTTGTAAAGATGTCTGCCACTTGTTCTTTTGTGCCCGCATACTCAACTCTAATGTTCTTTTCTGCAACTTGTTCCTGTAGAAAGTGATACTTGATTGGAATGTGCTTCGTCTTGTAGTGCATCACCGGTTTTTTTGAGATATTGATGGCACTTGTATTATCACAATATATTGGAATGGGCTCATCATACTCAACTTGTATATCTGTCAAAGTTTGTTTCATCCAAAGAACCTATGTACAGCATGTTGTTGCTGCAACATACTCTTCCTTGGTTGTAGATAGAGATACTAATGATTGTTTCTTGCTTAGCCATGATACCAAACACTCACCTAAGTAGAATATTGCTCCACTGGTGCTTCGTCGATCATCAATACAACCTGCCCAATCTACATTTGTGTAGGCAATAAGTGATAGATCTCTTCCTTTTGGATACCATAATCCAAACTCTTCTGTTCCTTTGAGATATCTAAAAATCCTCTTTACTACTAATACATGTGATTCCTTTGGTGTTTCTTGAAATTGTGCCACATGTCCACCTTCTTGCATTACATCTAGTCTAGATGTTGTAACATATAGTAGTTTGTCAATCATTGATATGTATTGCCTCTAATATGTAGACTTTGAATCATCATCTTTTCTCAACTTACAATTGGTTTGCATGGAAGTGATAACTGGTTTGCAATCTTCCATTCCAAACCTCTTTAGCATTTCTTTGATATACTTGGTTTGAGAAATAAAAATTCCTTGGTTTCTTTGACATATCTGAAGTCCCAGAAAGAAGGATAGTTCTCCAAGTAATGACATTTCAAATTCATTATGCATGTCTTTTGCAAATTTCTGGCTTAACCTGTCATCATCAGTACCAAAAATAATATCACCAACATAAACTTCAATTAATAAATTATTACCTTAACTTACCTTGATGTAGAGGTTGTTGTCTGCACTTCCTTTTCTAAACCTTGCCTACTACAGATACATATCCAATCTGGAGTACCATGCTCTAGGAGCCTGTTTTGGACCATACAAGGCCTTCTTTAATTTACATAAATAGTTTGTGTTCTCTGAAAAATGAAATCCTTCTGGTTGTTCAATGTAGACTTCTTCATGTTCCCCATTTAGAAAAGATGATTTTACGTCCATCTGATATACTTTAACATTTTGGAGCATGCATAAGCTAAAAGTAAATGGATTGCTTCCATTCTGACAATTGGGGAAAATGTCTCGTCAAAGTCGATTCCTTCAATCTGTGCATATCCTTTACATACCAATCTAGATTTGTTCCTTGTAACCTGTCCATCTTCATTCAATTTATTCCTGAAAATCCATTTTGTGTCGATCACATTCTTATTCTTTGGTCTTGGAACCAATTCCCAAGTGTCATTTTTCTCTATTTGATCAAATTCTTCATCCATGGCCTTATTCCAAAATTCATCCTTACTGGATTCTTCAAAACAGTTTGGTTCAATTGTAGATAAGAGTGCTAGGTCTGTTTGTTCTGGTGAATGGATTTTTCTTCTAGTCTCAACTCCTGCATCTTTGTTTCCAATAATCTGATCTGAAGAATGATTCTTCTGTACTTGTTTGCTAGGTGTCTTTGGAGATACTTTTTGAACTTGCTCTTCTACTTCTGTCGGATTCTCTTCATCTTCATCTTCCTCTTCTACTTCTTTTTCATCTTCTTCTTTGAAAAGTTGTTCCATTGATTTGTTTTCTTCTTCCTTTGATTTTGGTCTTCCTGTTTCATCAATTGTTACGTTGATGTTTTCCACAACATTGTTCAATCTTAGATTGTAACACTTGTATGTTTTCCTTGTACTTGAGTAACCAACAAGTATTCCTTTGTCCACATGAGATTCAAACTTTCTCATTCTGCCATCTTCTCTTTTGATGTAGCATTTTCTTCCAAAAACTCTGAAATGCTTCACATTTGTTAGTCTTCCTTTCCATATCTCGTAGGGAGTTTTATCAGTGTTGTTTCTGAGCATTACTCTATTTTGAATGTGAACTGTTGTATGCACTGCCTATGTCCAAAATATATCTGTCAATTTGGAATCCATTAGCATTGTTCGATCCATTTCATGTATTGTCATGTTCTTTCTTTCAACAACTCCATTCTGTTGAGATGTCCTAGCAATGGAAAATTGTCTTTTTATTCCATGGCTGCTACATTAGTCCATAAATTCCTTTGAAGTGAAATCTCCTCCATTATCAGATCTCAAACATTTGATTCTTGAATCCATCTCATTTTCAACCATTTCCTTGTAGATCTTGAAGTTTTCAAAAGCTTCTGAATTGTTCTTGAGAAAGAAAACTACAGTCATTATTGTATAATCATCAACTAATGACATAAAGTATTTTTCACCTTTTAAGCCCTTTGTTGTAGTTGGTCCAACTAGATCAGTGTACATAATTTCCAGTTGTCTTGTTGTTGAATATTCATTTGATTTGAACCAGGTATTTGTTTGCTTTCCTTGTTGACAATGCTTGCATAAGTGTTGGTTGGTTTCATGATCTAGGGAATTTCTCTAACTGCTTCTCTTTTGTTTACTTTGACAAGGTTGTCAAAATGCAGGTGACCTATTCTTCTTTTCCATAGCCAACTTTCCTCTTCCTTTCCTAGACAACACTTTTCATTTCCAATTTCACTTAACACATATATGTTGTTTGAAGTTCTTGCAGCTGTACCGACCAATTTCCTTGAACCTTCTTTTCTTCTCTCACACTTTTCTGAATCGAAAGTAAGTTTATGACCTTGGTCACACATTTGAATCACACTTAGAATATTATGTTTCATATCTTCTACTAGTAGAACATTTTGTGTCTTTTCATTCTTGTTCCCAATTCGGATTGTGCTTTTTCCAATGATTTTGGATGAATTATCATTTTCGAAGGAGACTCATCCATTTTTTTCTTTTCGTAATGTAAGAAATTTGTCTTTATCACCTGTCATGTGTTTTGAACATCCACTGTCAACATACCAACCATGTTTCTTCTACTTATCTTGTAGAGAAATTGTGCCTTCTTCATTGTTATACTGATCTTGCTTTCGTATCCATGTCATTTTCTAAGGTTCTTGTCTGTGATTGTTGTTATTTTGTTGAGGTTATTTAGGAGGGACTGTCATTCTGCAATCCTTGGACATGTGTCCAAAATTGTTACATTTGTAAAATTCCACTTCAATGCTCAAAGATTCAAACCTATTGTAACTTCTTCTTTGTGTGTCACTAGGTCTCCTTGAATAATCCTTTTGTGTATAACTCTCAAAGTTGTTACTGTTCCTATTGTTAGCTCTGCAATTCACAGCTTTATGTCCAAAATTATTTGATTCATAACATAAACCAAAAAATATAGTTTGACACCTGGGAGTTGAAGATCTTTTGAAAGGAGGTGCTCTTATGAATCCTTCTTCTTCTTGAGGCTTATCTATCTGTTGTTGATTCTAAAATCTAAATCTTCTTGGTGGAGGAGTGTCTCTGTAATCTTCCTTGTATATCTTCCTATCCTCTTTGATTGTTTCTGTATAGCTCTTTTTATTTGTTTCTTACTTTGTTTTTTTGGAGCTTGATCCCTTTTCTGACTGATTGTATCCAAGTCCGAACTTGTCAAGATGATATTTTTTACTATTGATAATGTCATTCAAAACTTTTGAGCTATTCTGCATATTTTTTTTTGAATATACTTTCTTAGTGTGACAACCTCTGCTTCCAAGTTTCCAATGATATTGTCCTTTTCTTCTAGTTGTTCTTTGAGTTCTTCTTCAATTCTTTTATCTTTTTCTATTTGAACCTTCAATTTTGTGATCATTTGTTCTAGTTCTCGAGTGTCCTTTTTCTTGTCTAGTTATGCTTGCAATTTCTTGTTTTTATTCTTTTCTCTTATGATAACTTCTATTGCACACATTAATTCTTCTCGATAGTCAAATTTTGTCTCTTCAATTTTTTCTTCGAATTCTTCACATTCTTCTTCGGCTTCTTCATATTCTTCTTCAGTCTTCTTTGTTAGAGTCTTTTACTGCCATGAATAGGACTCTTTCTGTCTCATTGTCACTGACTTCATCTTCATCTGATGATGAGATGTCTTCTTTGGTGTATAAGATTTTCTTGAAAACTTTCTTTGTAGTTCTTTTTCTTTTATATGTGTGTTTTCCTTTTGAGTAACCTTCATCATTTCTCTTTTTCTTATGAGGACATTTGTTATCAAAATGACCAATACCATCACAATTAAAACAAGTTAAACAGGGCTTACCTCTATACCTACCATTGGTTCCCTTGTTCAGTCTTTTGACGAAGTTGGCCACTTCTTCATCATCTTCCGAGGCGTCGCTGTTGTTGCTATATTCTTCTTGTTCCTTTTTCTTTTGCTTTGATATTTTGGATACCTTAAAGGCTACTTCTTTTACATCTGGATTCTCCTACTCAGTTCTCATTTCATATTTTGTAAAGATTCCATGCATTTCATCCATGCTTATTGAGTCCAGATCCGATCTTTCTTCTAGTCTTCATATCTTAGGGTTGAATTTCATAGGAAGATATCTTAATATCTTTTGAACAATTACAGATTCTTCAATTTCTTCTCCCAATCCTATGATTGCATTCACTATTCCATCGACTCGTAAGAAGTAGGTTGCAATCTCTTCGTCTTCCTTCATATTTAGTTGTTCTAATTGACCTATGTAAGTTTGAATCTTTGCTTCTTTGACTTTTGTATCTCCTTCATAAATATTTTGAAGCTTGTCCCAAATATCCTTAGCATATTTACAGTGTGCAAATTTGGTAAATATCATATCATTGAGACCATTCAAAAGTGAATTTGTGGCTTTGGAATTATTCTCACCGAGTTTTAGTGCTTTGTCATTTGTTGGTGTAATTGTTGGTGCTTTGTATCCATCTACAATTGATTGCCAAATTTGAAATCCCTGTGCCTGTATATATGTCATCATCCTTGTACTCCAAAAAGCATACTTTTGTCCATCAAACTCTAGTATTCCATTTTTATATGACTTGGTACTCTCCATGATCTACCTTTCATTACTTAAAATGATTTCTGAAGGAACCTGCTCTGATACCAATTGTTGGATTATTGAGAGGGGGGGTGAATTAGTAACAGAGAAATTTAATCCTTTTTAACCATATAATCCAAGTGTTATATCAATGAAGCATTATCATCCAATAACTATAGAGTAAATAAGTAATTAACAAATGAACAAACATACACATACACAGTACACCAGTGTTTTACGTGGAAACCCAAATTGGGAGAAAACCAAGAATTTTTTTTTCTTATATGTCTTGAAGAATTAAATTTATTGGAAGAACCAATTTTCTTTGTTTTCCAGCTGCAACTGGAAGGATGCTCCAACCCCCTAGTTTCTCAGGCTACAACCTGAGGGAATCTCCAACTCCCCATTTCTCTGGCTACAACCAGAAGGAGGCTACAACCCCCTATGTTCTCCGGCTACAACTGAAAGGTGGCTACAACCACCTATCATTGCCCCGTCCTACCACCCTAAAGTAGAAGTAGAATGATGGAACCACTGTCAACCTGTCACTATGAGATATACCTCTATAAACCTGTACCAATAAATCTGAACCATGCATCAACCATGAATCAACCTACACCTCAACCTGTAATCAACCTATACCATAAACAAGTGCATCAACCATGCACCAACCTGTACCAAATAACCTGTAATCAACCTATACCATAAACGAGTGCATCCAACCATGTACCAAGTATGTACCAATCATGTGTCAACTACTCATCAAATATGACTCATCAATATGTACCAACATCATCAACTATACACCTCATGTATGTGTCAATTCATCAACTACTTGTCTCAACCATGTACTCAACATGTACCTCAACCAAAAGCCCTCATCAATTTCATCATCAAAATCTGATTTGTAGCTCTATAATAGACCTAATGTATATGATCACATTCCTGCAAACCTTCCTTAACTTCAACAACAAGAGACTAACATTTTCATCAAACTTTTCTTTAGTCTCACATGCCTAGTTTTGGATTAGTCTACAACCCTAAATTGAAGTAATTATAACTTTGTACCTGTAATGTATAAAGATATGAAACTGATACACAATGTTACTCAGTGTGTTTTATGCAATTCCTACAGGTTTCACTACTCGGAACCTCTTAGAAAAGGAGTTATAGAAAAAGTGGCATACCTAGCTGAATTATGGCTTATTCTAGAGAGCGACCTTGTAGAGCATTCCTGGAACAGAATATTTGTTGAATTGATCTAAAACTGTTAAAAAGAATACTACAGCCTGTAACCTAACAAACACATTTAGTTTCACTGAATTTGGATCTTTTATGAATAAGTTATGACTTTTTTACACGAAACACATGTTTTTGACTAGTTTCAAGACTAGCCACAAACCCTATTTTCCACGGAGTGTAACTCCAACAATATAATGACCCATAAGATGAATTTGTTACCACCAATACTTGGATATGTTTTCTAAATGGAATAGAAATTTCATGGTCTGAATCATTATAGAAAAAAAATTATTGCGAAAATGGTGAGATGACCTGTAAATAACATACCTTAGAAAGCACCATCAAAAGAATTTATCCTTCTTCGCAATTTGGCCTTATTTTCTTCACCTTCCCTCAGAATTTCGGCTTAGATATCCTTGGTTACCTCAGATGCCTATATATATTCCATATGCTTAAGTGTGATTAAAATGAGAGAGCCTTTCATCTTATTTATACTCTCCAAGTAGCTTCCTTAAAAACATCTTCTACGTCACTTGGCCCCACTTTCCTTATTTTAGGGTTAACCCACTTCTAATATCTCCATTAAATTTATTATTGAAATCATTTATTTTTTATTCACTTTGAATTATAATACACTCATTAATTCACTTTATTATTTACCTTTTAAAATCTCTTAAACCACTTTGACTACTTTGACCTTTTGGGGATTCTAGATGACATATGAGGGTCCTCCAACTTCGTAAGGCCATAACTCTCAAACCGTGAAGAGTTTTTAGTGATGTTCCACATACCACCAGAAATGGAATGACATGTACTATCCATATAAAATAGTATTATTTGAAAATATATCATAACTCATACCATTATCCATCAAACAAACTTGGGTACATTACCCAAACCTGGGGTCTCCAAATTCTCATGGTCATAACTCTCTAACCATGAGGAGTTATGTGACGTTCCACATACCACCGGAAATGGAATGAAAAGCACTATCCATATAGGATCTCATTATTCCATAATTAAGCATGGGATCTCTTACTCCGCAAAGTGTCTTCCCGTGAGGGCTTTCACCATAAGGGGACCACTTTGGAGTTCGTCCATATTTACTTGTTATCAACCATGACAAGACAATAATGAGTCATCTTTACATCAAACAATATTGGGTCCATTACCCAAACCTTTGTGTTGCGGGGATTTCTTAAAGGGTTGACATCAATGACAACCAACCTTAATCAACACTTTCCTCATCACGTTCATGCATTCGTAACCTATACCATTTGACATCGAACAAAAATAATTTGAAGGAATTAAAGTCACACTCAAGTATATCGTTTAAATACCCATAGTATCTATTTTCAGATTCTCGGGGATGTTTGTCACTCCTAAAGGAAACATTAGTAACCTTGAATACTGCAGTTATCCCACTATCAGAAGTTTTCCTGGTTTCATCCAATTGTTTGATGCGGAATTTACGACCATTGCACCACATAGCCTTGTGGTGTTTCAACTGCAATATGTCATATATGTAAAATATGCATTGTCAATTAATAAATTAACATATATTTATATAACTTTGAAAGTATCTGAAAAATACAGTACACATGTAGTCACATTAGTATAATATAAAATAACTAAATAAAATGGATGAAATTGCTTACCTGTCCATCTTTCAAACCATATGCTAAATCAATTTCCCTCTGCATAACATTGGCATCTCCGTTACAACAAGCTTCTCTAACCAATTCAGATAGTCGTTTCCATGATAACCTACCTCCATTATGTTGTTTACATTTTTCAATCCATACATTCATCCAGTCAAGATTGTTTGCAATGTATAAATGCAATGCATCCCACTCTAGAGAAACTGAATGAAAAAAACATAATTCACCAATATTAAATATTAGTTATAACATACAATATGTAGGTAATTATAAATATTTATAATTTATGAAATAAATTATATTAATATATTAATGAGTGTGATCGTATACACAAAAAATAAAACTTTATATGTATTATTAATATAAATTTTCGCAATTATTCATATATTACCTCTCATTTTTTTCATTCTACCTTTCCCCAACAGATGCTCCTGATCTTCAAATTTTTTGATGGAGTTCACATCCCAAATG
>JASDQU010735035.1:7432-18716 GCA_032191745.1 Picea mariana
AGAAGGTTATTTATCTGTTCACAATTTTTCCAACAAAGAAAAGATCACCTTCGCACTCCTTAAAGCTCTCCCTCATGTCAAACATTGGTGGGAAACTTACTGGGAGAAAAGTTCCACAGAGGAGTCTAGAATATATGGGGCCAATCCCACTTGGGATTTTTTTGTGGATGCGGTAAAGGAACATTATTACCCTGTTGGAAACTATGAGGACCAGTACATGAGATGGACCACACTGCGGCAAGAGAGGGGCCGAGTAGTTTCAGAGTTCACCAATACCTTCCATACCTTGTGCACCAAGCTGGATATCAAAGACTCTGAGCGACATTTGGTTCTGAAATACCGTGGGGCTCTACACAAATACATCCAAACTGAAATGGATTTTCTCGACATCTCATCACTCGATGTTGCTTATCGATATGCTGTTAAAATTGAGCAGAAATTTAAGCACCAGAACAAACGGGAATTCAGGTTTGCAAATCCGCAACAACCAAAGTATGACAAAGACAACCTGAACAAACAGTCTCCCGAAAACCAGTCCAAGACACAGGAAAAGAAGGGTCACGGGAAGAAAAAGAAGGACATCGGAAAATGGTGTGAGTTCCACAAAATCCCTTGGCACAACACCGATGAATGTCGCTCAAAATAGTCATTGGTGGACGAGATCAAAGACAAGGACCCAAACCTTGATTCAGAATCTGATTATGAAAATAATGGTAAAAAATAGATCATCAACGCAGACCCCACTATTATTGTTGCGATCACAGCAGTTCAACTAGAAGAACCAACAGAGCCTGAAGAGGGGGAGTGCCTTTTTCATTCACAGATGTGGGTGAAGGGGACCCCGCTGCATTTTATTTTTGATAGTGGAAGCCAGAAGAACCTCATCTTAGCAGAGGCCGTCAAACAGTTGGGATTGTCGACAACACCACACTCGCAGCAATACAACATCAGGTGGCTTCGCCAAGGACGAGATCTTTGTGTCAACCAGCGATGTTGATTGTCATACGGCATCCAGCCCTTCAAGGACGAGGTATTATGTGATGTTTCCCCACTGAATGTCTGTGATGTTCTCTTGGGCCAACCATATATGTGGAAGCGCCATGTTGTTTATGAGTCTCGACCTCGTAGTGTCATTGTTACTTTGGGGGGTCATCTCTACAGAATACCAGAGGTAGTTCCAACTATTGTTCCACCTAAAAAGTGTCGCAAGGTAGTATCTCATACTGCAACATTCAACTTATTCACAATCTGTTCGAAAGGGGAACAAAAGGACATTGCAACCACTACGGTTTCGCCCCCTGCACCTTCTATCCAACAGAAGTAGGTCGACAAGGTTGCAGCAAAGCACAAAAATTCCTTATGCACACCTTCCTCTCATGTAGCTCAACTTGTTGAACAACCTCAACTTCAACAGGTTCATGACAGATTTCCACAAACCAAGCAACGTGACGTCTCCAACAATACAAGCAGCTCACCCAGATGCAGATCCAGCAAACGCTTTTCCCTCTCCCCGGGGAACTCAACGCAATGGAGACCATTTCTTCCTAAGGAGGGAGGATTGATCTAGGTGGATATCGGTGGCCACCCACCTTTTCCGACTGGCTCAAAACGGTTTTCTAGCAATTTTGGCAATTTACTATTTTTAGCAGGTTTTAACTTCCTGGGCCATTTTGAGGGCCTAAATGAAGGTTTTTATATATCGAGGTTCTCAATGATATCCAAAGGAATGATTGAGCCCCCAAAATGAATCTCTTCGACGATACCTTTCGAACGAGCTATCACACGCCTAAAACGGAGATCGTATGCAAAAGTTACGACCCCGGGAAGTTGATGTACTCACTTACCCAAACGGGGCCCACATNTCCTGGGCCATTTTGAGGGCCTAAATGAAGGTTTTTATATATCGAGGTTCTCAATGATAGCCAAAGGAATGATTGAGCCCCCAAAATGAATCTCTTCGACGATACCTTTCGAACGAGCTATCACACGCCTAAAACGGAGATCGTATGCAAAAGTTACGACCCCGGGAAGTTGATGTACTCACTTACCCAAACGGGGCCCACATGACTTTTGGCGCTTCATCTTCTAGGGTTAGGTTTTTGGATGTCTAGGAATTTTGACATTCCTGTTTATTGTAAAAAGGCCTTCAGAGCTTCATTGTAATCATATTCTTGTGAATGTGAGTAGTCGTCACATCTCTTCTCAGAGATAAGTTGTCACCATTCTAGCGAGTCTTTCACTCTGTATTTTTACAGTCTCTGTACATTTCTTTGATTAATAGAAATCGTGTATTACTGTATATATGTGTTTATGGTTGCATCTCTGATACATTTCTATTATATTATTGAATATCTACAATATCTCTGTGCATTTCTTTATTATATCTCCGCTCTCATTTAGTGCCGAAAATAATCCGGATCATTGATGTCATTTTGTTTGTTGAAATCACATTGTTGTTGTTGAAGCAAACTTAACTCATTAGATAACATTTTGTTTTGAAGTTTGAACATATCAACATTCTTGTGTGTTACTTGTAAACAAGTAATCACTGTACTAAGAGTGCACTTGTTTACTGCAATAGTAGATTCTGTAGTTGAGTTAATTGATGTGCACAATTTTGTAAATATTTCTTCCATTCTTGCCATTATGCAAAATATGGAAGAGAGATGTTCGTTGTATGTTGATGCCACAAAATTCAATTTTGTATCTTGTTGTGCATGCCAAGAGCGATGATCTTCAAATATGATAATTATTGTCTTATGCTTACAATACAATTGAGGGCTTCGACATGGAGTGCCCTTTCATTAATGGATATGTATTTTCCATTATTGTCTTTTCATTAATTAATTAATTATCGATTATTGATTATTTATATTTATATATTATATTATAAATATATTATTTATATATTTATAATATAATGTAATCAACATGGTTAATCTAGGAGAATTTCTACCCGATGCTTAAACATAAACACTCCCTCTCAGTGAGGGAGGCATTCTGCATCACAAAAAATTTGTCACTGAAATATACAAACTTCATCCTAGACTCATGACATATGTCTCTCAGTCCTAGGGGATGTCTCTCTCCCACCTGAACCCGAGGGAGAGAGAACTCCCTCTGCATCTCTCCCTCTAAGACAACTGAATCTCTATGAGATCTGGCTCATTCTAGGTCTACATGTTGATGATATTTCCTAACATGCACGTCTAAATAATATAGATCACTCCATCCTGGAGCAGGCAATGTGAAAGCATCTATCATCTCGAGTCTTTTTCACTCCATATCAAATCAACATGACTAAAGAGAAAGACTACACCTAGGCCATTAACCACTAGAAAATCCCCATGAATGTATCATTCTCCCTTGCTTAAATCAATATGACCGATCTGGGAGAATATTTTCCCGATGTTGCTAACTGGAGAACCATCAACATCCTGGGCCATTCACCACTAGCATATCCCCGTGAGTGAATGTATCATCCTCCCTTGGTCAAATCAACATGACCAATATGGGATAATGTATGACTGATGTTGAAACATCAACTAGGATCTAGAATATTGAGTTTTTATCACTCTTAGTCAAATCAACATGACTAAGGAGAAAGACTAGACCTGGGCCATTCACCACTAGTAAAGCCACGTGAGTGACTGTATCATTTTTCCTTGGTCAAATCTGCATGACCAATATGGGAGAATGTTTTCCCTATGTTCAAACATAAACTAGCATCTAGTATCTCAAGTATTTATCACTCCTAATCAAATGAACATGACTAAGGAAAAAGAATACACCTGGGCCATTCACTATTAGCATAGCCCTGTTAGTGAATGTATCATCCTCTCTTGGTTGAATAAGCATGACTAATTTGGGTGAATGTCTACTCTATGTTGCATCTTGATCTTGTAGATACATTTGGAAGTTATGATTGACTTCCCCTCAGGCCTCGACACAATCTCCCACACATCATTTTTGATGATGGACTGATACTTTTCCATCATGGCATCCTTCCAACCTTGTTTCCTTGTTGTGATCTAGATTATTTTTGGCACGAAATGAGAGCGGAGATATAATAAATAAATGTACAGAGATATATCATATATCCAATAATATAATAGAGATACATCATAGATATAACCATAAACATAGAGATATATTAATACACAATTTCTATTAATGAGCGAAATGTACAAAACTGTAGAAATACAGTGTTAAAGACTCGCTAGAATGTTGACAACTTATCTCCGAGAAGAGATGTCATGGCTACGCTCATTCACAAGAAGATGATTGTTACAATGAGGCTAAAAAGGCATTTTTAACATAAATAAAATCCAAAACCATAACCCCGGAAGATGAAAAGCCAACAGTTTTGTGGACCTCGTTTTGGTTAGTTTGGTGTATCAACTTCGCAGGGGTGTAACTTTGGAAAACAATCTTTGTTTGGGGAACACAATAGCTCGTTAGAAAGGTATCGATGAGGAGATTCATATTGAGGGTTCAATAAAATACTTGGGATACAAATGAGGTGCTTGATCATGAAAAAATGACGTTTAGGCCCTCAAAATTCATCCAAAATGGATCCAGAAAGGCCTAAAAATTAAATTTCTCATAATCAGATGAAATTAGTGCCATCAAGAAAGTATCGTCGTGTCAATTTTGACAGTATGTTTTTTTTTTTAAATGGACACCATATGCAAAAGTTATGGAGCTCTGAACGTTTTTTCCAGACAGGCAAAAAATGTCAAAGTCAACTTTCAGATGTCGTACTGCTGACGTCAGAAGTACGTCAGCATGATGTGGTAGATGATGCCATAATGACATCATGTTGACATCAACAAGCTGATGTGGCAACACCAAGAGGTGACATGTGTTAGGGAGTTTTGGCATTTTCAGGGTCGAGTTGGCATGGTACAGATTCAACACGCGCACTTTACAGACGTTGACATGGAAGTTCGTACGATGATGTGGCAAGATCAGGTCATGGCACTTGGAAAGGTATGGATAATAGGTGGTAGTGACATGGAAGGATCTAGGCATGACGCATGGCGTATGACGCTGACTCAACAAGCTAACTGGCAGGGTGACTGTGTGTTGATTGGTTTGGTACGGTCCAATTCGAAGGTGACACATGGCCCAATCACGAAGTGCCATGTGGCACCTCAGATGAGGCCTATGAGGGCTTGTTCAAAATTTTTTTGCACTCTGCGAGACTCGAACCCCTGACCTTTTGGGTGACCAAAAAACTACACATCATGCACCAATCGTGTTGGCGCATTTGTTGCTTGTTTAAACATATGGCATCATATCTATTTGAGTTTGGATAGCGCGAGTTTGGGGAATGTAGCATCAGTCGGCAGGGCTAGCCCGCTGACCAAGGAGCTAGATCGCCAGGGTATCATTCCATGTAACTAGAGAAGAGGAACCGAGGGCTAAGGCTAAACACCCGTCACTCCAACACAAGGCCACATGTCTTCAAAGAGACCAGGGGTCGAGGACCAGGCCATAGGACTAGGGCACATGGTTAGCGTGTGGCCATATGGCAACAACCCATATGACTAGGATCCCAGAGCATAGGGGTGCGTGCCATTTATTTTCCCAAATATGGGTTTTTAAACCATATGATATGTTTTTTTAAGTTATTAGTGTGATTTTTATGGATTTTTGCCCAAAAATGAGGATTTGTAGCCCTTTTTTAGGCCATATATTGGGAGAAAGTTGGGATAGGATCCCCAAGTCAAAATCTATATAAAAAAGAGGTTTTTGAAAATCCAAGGAGGTTCAAAACAACAGAATGGTGAATTTTGTGTGAAGCTTAAGCCATTTTTATGCAGGGAAGCCATTGAGGAAGCGAACTTTGGAGGCCATTTATAAGAGCTACGCTCAACCTTTTTAAGTGTCGTTAGTTGGGTTGGATTCTTGAGGTTGAGAAGAACATAGATAAACCAGTTTGTAATCCATTTGTTGTACTTCTGATGTAAGTTTGAAGCATTGAATATTAATAAGAAATCCTCCCCCATTGAGACAAAGGCCCGGAGATGTAGGCAACCTTGTCAAACTCCATTATCAATATTTGGTGTTATGGTTTGTTGTTCCTTATGTGTATTTTCTTATCTGCATTATTTATGATGGTTGCACTATTCTTTCATTAAATATTCTTCTTCTCTTTAATTCTTAAATGGTAAATCAACTCATGCATAAACTTAACCATAGTCTTTAAAATATCATTTTCGAATAAAAAATGGGCTCAAAAGTTTAGTACTCGAAAAACTACTAAAAATAGTAAATTGGCAACAAACTGTTTTGATCCAGTTGGAATAGGTGGGTGGCCACTCATATCCAACTAGATCAATCATCCCTTCTTAGGAAGCAATGGTCTCCATTGTGTTGATTTCCCGGGGGAGAGGGGAAAGCATTTGTTGAATCCAAATCTTGGTGAGCTCTTTGCCTTGTTGGAGAAGTTGCACTGCTTAGCTTGTTGAAGGTTGTCACAAACCTATTGCTGGCAGGGTTGAATATGTTCAACCAACCTATTGTAACTTGGCTTGACTAGGGAGTGTGTAGGCACCATTGTAGGTGAATAAACAATATCTTCTTTCTCTTCTGCAATATGTTTATGTTGGATAGAAAGTTCTTGGGCCAAGGATATAGTGGTTGTAGTGTCCTTCTGTTCACCTTTTGAATAGATTGTGAAGGGGCTGAATTTTATAGTATGAGAGATTACCTTGCGGCACTATTTTGGTGGGACAGTAGTCGAAACTACCTCTGGTATCCTATAGAGATGACCCCTCAGAGTAACAATGAAACTACGGGGTCGAGACTCATAAATAGCATGGTGCTTACACATATATGGTTTTCCCAAAAGAATAGCACATACATCCAGTGGGGCAACAACACATAATACCTCATCCTTGAAGGGATGAATGCCATATGACTGGTTGAAACAAAGATCTCGTTCCTGGCGAAGCCACCAGATGTTGTATGGTTGTGGGCATGGTGTTGTCAAAAATCCAAATTTTTTGATGACCTATGTTGAGATGAGGTTCTCTGGCATTCACTATCAACAATAAAATGCAGCGGGGTCCCCTTCACCCACATCTATGAATGAAAAAAATGCTCCCACTTTTCAGGATCTGCTGGTTCTTCTGGTTGAATTGTTGTGGTTGCAACAATAGCAGTGGGGTGTGTGTCGATGATCTATCTTTTGCCATTATTTTCTGAATCAGATTCATAATCAGGGTTCAACTCCTTTTCTTTGATTTCAACCACCAATGATTGTTTTGAGCAACATTCATCAGTGTTGTGCCAGGGAATTTTGTGGAAATCACACCACTTTATAGTTTCCTTCTTTTTCTTTTGTTACCCTTATTTTCTTGTGGCTTGGAATGGTTTTCTAGAGGCTGGTTGTTAGGGTTGTCTTTACCATACTTTGGTTGTTGTGGATTTGCGGACCTGAACTCCCATTTGTTTTGGTGCCTAAAACTTTTCTCGATTTTGACAACATATCCATAGGTAGATCCTAGTGATGAGATGTCCAGGAAATCCATTTCGTTTTGGATGTACCTATGCAGAGCCTCGCGATATTTCAAAGCCAGGTTTTGCTAGGAGTCTTTGATACCCAACTTGGTACAAAAGGTATGTAAAGTATTCATCAACTTCAGCATTGTTTGGCCCCTCTCTTGCCGTAGTGTGGTCCATATCATGTACTTGTCATCATAGTTACCAATAGGGTAATATTGTTCCTTGACTGCATCCACAAAAAATCCAAAGTGGGTTCAACCCCATATATTCCAGACTCCTCTATTGAAATTTTCTCCCAGTAAGTTTCCCACCAATGCTTGACATGGGGGATAGCCTTAAGCAGTGTGAAGGTGATCTTTTCCCTGTCGAAAAAATTGTGAGCATAGAAATAACCTTCTAGCATATTTAACCTTTTTTCTAGGGCGTCTGCATCGATCTGACCTTCAAATATGAGAATATAAACATTAGATTATACCTTCAAAGGAGATGTTCCTCCAAAGTGGTTGCCTGATGAATATGTGTCTGTTGTTATTTGTAGACATTGAAGGATGTGGGAAAAATTCTCCATCATTTCGTCCATTTGTCGTGTTAGAGCTTGCTCAAGCAACATATTAATATAATATTATGCTCTGTCATTTTTCTTCTCTTAAACCATGGAGGGTTTCTTGGGCGTGAGAAAAATATTGTCCTCAATAGACAAAATCTTGAGACCCAACTTTCTATACTTGGACCTTGTCGGGGACATGCACTAAACATTATCCAGATCAGACTTCTCTGATACCATTGATCTAGATTATTTTCAGCACGAAATGAGAGAAGAGATATAATAAATAAATGTACAAAGATATATCAGATATCCAATAATATAAAAAATATATATCAGAGATATAACCATAACATAGAGATACAATAATACACAATTTCTATTAATGAGCGAAATGTACAAAACTGTAGAAATACAGACTGAATGTCGTTAGAATGGTGACAACTTATCTCTGAGAAGAGATGTGATGACTACACTCATTCGCAAGAAGTTGATTGTTACAATGAGGCTCCAAAGTCCTTTTTAACATAAATAAAATCCAAAACCCTAACCCCGAAAGATGAAAAACCAACAGTTTTGTGGACCCTATTTTGGGTAGTTTGGTGTATCAACTTCTCAGAGGCGTAACTTTGGCATATGATCTTCGTTTTGGGTGAACGATATCTCATTGGAAATGTATCGATGAGGATATACATTTTGGGGGATCAATCAAAGAATTTTCCCACCATTGAGGTGATCGACCATGAAAAAACATCGTTTAGGACTTCAAAATGGCCCCGAAAGTTTAGGACTCGAAAAACTACTAAAAAATAGTAAATTGACAACAAAATATTTTGATCCAGATGGAATAGGTGTGTGGCCATTGATATCCACCTAGATCAATCCTCCCTTATTAGTAAGCAATGGTCTCCATTGCGTTGAGTTGCCAGGGGAGACGGGAAAGCATTTGCTGAAACTGAATCTTGGTGAACTGCTTGCCTTTTTGGAGAAGTTACACTACTTAGCTTGTTGAAGACCATCACAAACATGTTGTTGGCGGGGTTGAATCTGTTCAACCAACCTGTTGTATCTTGGCTTGACTGGGCAATGTGTAGGCACCATTGTAGGTGAAGAAATAATATCTTCTTTCTCTTATGCAATCTTCTTCTATTGGATAGAAAGGTCTTGGGCCAAGGCTACAATGGTTGCAGTGTCCTTTTACTCACCTTTTGAACAAATTATGAAGGGGATGGATTTTGCATTATGATAAATTACCTTGCGACAATGTTTTGGTGTGACAGTAGCTAGAACTACCTCTGATATCCTATAAAGATGACCCCCCAGAGTAATAATGACATTATGGGGTCGAGACTCATAAATAGCTCATGGTACTTCCACATATATGGTTGGCCCAAAAGAAAAACACAGACATCCAGTGGGCCAACATCACATAATGTATCATCCTTGAAGGGATGATTTTCATATGACAATCAACATTGTTGGCTGCCATGAAGATCTCATCCCTAGAGAAGCCACCCGATGTTGTATGGTTGTGGGTGTGGTGTTGTTGATAATACAAACTGTTTGACGTCCTATGCTGAGATGAGGTTATTCTGGCTTCCGCTATCAACAATAAAATGCAATGGGGTCCCCTTCACCTACATATGTGAATGAAAAATGTGCTCCCCCTCTTCAGGATCTGATGGTTCTTCTAGTTGAATTGTTGTGGTTGCGACAATAGTAGTGGGCTTTGCATCAATGATCTGTCTTCTCCCATTATTTTTCGAATCAAATTATGAATCAAGGTTAGGCTCCTTTTCTTTGATCTCAGCCACCAATGATTGTTTTGAGCGAAATTCATCAATGTTGTGCTAGGTTATTTTGTGTAAATCTCACCACTTTATTGTGTCCTTCTTCGTCTTTCTGTTACCCTTCTTTTCCTGTGGCTTGGAATGGTTTTCTGGAGGATGGTTGTTAGGGTCATCTTTACCATACTTTGGTTGTTTCATATTTTCAAACGTGAACTATTGTTTGTTCTGGTGCCTAAATTTCTTCTCGATTTTGACTGCATATTGATAGGCAACTCCCAATGATGATATGTCCAGGAAATCCATTTCGGTTTGGATGTACTTATGTAGAGCCTCGCGGAATTTTAGAACCAAATGTCACTCGGAGTCTTTGATACCCAGCTTGGTGCGCAAGGTATGGAAAGTATTTGTGAACTCTGACATTGTTTGACCCCTCTCTTTCCACAGTGTGTTCCATCTCATGTACTGGTCATCATAGTTACCAACAGGGTAATATTGTTTGTTGACCGCATCCACAAAAAAATCCCAAGTGGGCTCGACCCCATATATTCCAGACTCCTCTGTGGAAATTTTCTCCCAGTAAGTTTCCTACCAATGTTTGACATGGGGGAGAGACTTAAGGAGTGCGAAGGTGATATTTTATGTGTCGAAAAAATTGTGAACAAAGAAATAACCTTCTAGTAGTTTTAACCATTTTTCTAGGGCATTCACATTGATCTGACCTTCAAATACAGGAATGCCAAAATTAACGTGTACCTTGAAAGGAGAGGTGCCTCCAAAGTGGCCACTTGAGGAATATGCGCCTATTTTTATTGGAAGGCGTTGAAAGATGTGGGAGAAATTCTCCATCATTTCATCCCTCTGTTGTGTGAGAGCTTTCTCAAGCAACAGATTAATAGAGTATTTTTCTCTAACATATTTCTTTTCTTCCACCATGGAGGGTTTCTTGGGAGTGAGAGGGATATTTTCCTCTAGAGAGATAATCTTGAGACCCAACTTTCTATACTCGGACCTTGTCAGGGAAATGCACTGAAAAATGATCAAGAGCAGCCTGCTCTGATACCATTGATCTAGATTATTTTCAGCACAAAATGAGAGCAGAGATATAATAAAGAAATGTACAGATATATCTCAGATATCCAATAATATAATAGAGATACATAATATATATAATCATAATCACAAATATATAGTAATACACAATTTCTATTAATGAGCGAAATGTACAAAATTGTAGAAATGCATAGTGAAAGACTCGCTAGAATGGTGGCAGCTTATCTTTGAGAAGAGATGTGATGGACATGCTCATTCAAAAGAAGATGATTGTTACAATGAAGCTCCAAAGGCCTTTTTAACATAAAGAAAATCCAAAACCCTAACCCCGGAAGCTGAAAAACCAACAGTTTTGTGGACCTTGTTTTGGGTAGTTTGGTGTATC
>JASDQU010735035.1:43986-57436 GCA_032191745.1 Picea mariana
CAACAACACCATACCTGCAACCATACAACATTGGGTGGCTTCTCCAGGGATGAGATCTTCGTGGCAGCCAATAGTGTTGATTGTCATATGACAATCATCCCTTCAAGGATGAGGTATTATGTCATGTTGGCCCACTGGATGTCTGTGTTGTTCTTTGCGCCAACCATATATGTGGAAGTACCATGAGCTATTTATGAGTCTTGACCCCATAATGTCATTATTACTCTGGGGGGTCATCATTATAGCATATCAGAGGTAGTTCTGTCTACTGTCCCACCAAAACATTGTCGCAAGGTAATTTATCATAATGAAAAATCCATCCCCTTCACATTCTGTTCAAAAGGTGAAGAGAAGGAAACTGCAACCATTGTAGCCTTGGCCCAAGACCTTTCTATCCAATAGAAGCAGATCGCATAAGAGAAAGAGGATATTATTTCTTCACCTACAATGGTTCCTACACATTACCCAATCAATCCAAGATACAACAAGTTGGTTGAACAGATTCAACCCTGTCAGCAACAGGTTTTTTATAGTCTTCAACAAGATAAGCAGTGTAACTTCTCCAGAAAGGCAAGCAGTTCACCAAGATTCAGTTTCAGGTTTTTGAGACCATTGATTACTAATAAGAGAGGATTGATCTAGGTGTATATCGGTGGCCACACACCTATTCCATCTTGCTCAAAATAATTTATTGTCAATTTACTATTTTTTAGTATTTTTTCGGGTCCTAAACTTCCGGGGCCATTTTGAGGTCCTAAACGATGTTTTTTCATCATCGACCACCTCAATGGTGGGAAAAGGCTTTGATTGATCCCCCAAAATTAATATCCTCGTCGATACCTTTCCAACGAGCTATCGTTCACCAAAAACAAAGATCGTATGCCAAAGTTACGCCTCTGAGAAGTTGATACACCAAGCTACCCAAAACGGGGTCCACAAAACTATTGGTTTTTCATCTTTCGGGGTTACGGTTTTGGATTTTATTTATGTTAAAAAGGCCTTTGGAGCCTCATTGTAACAATCAACTTCTAGCGAATGAGCATAGTCATCACATCTCTTCTCAGAGATAAGTTGTCACCATTCTAACGACATTCACTCTATATTTCTATAGTTTTGTACATTTCACTCATTAATAGAAATTGTGTATTATTGTATCTCTTTGTTTATGGTTATATCTCTCATATATATTTTTTATATTATTGGATATATGATATATCTTTGTACATTTATTTATTATATCTCTTCTCTCATTTTGTGCCAAAAATAATACGGATCAGTGGTATCAGAGAAGTCTGATCTGGATAATTTTTTAGTGCATGTCCCCAACGAGGTCCGAGTATAGAAAGTTGGGTCTCAATAATTTGTCTATTGAGGACAATATTTTTCTCACACCCAAGAAACCCTCCATGGTGAAAGAGAGGAAAAATGACAGAGCAGAATATTCTATTAATATGTTGCTTGAGCAAGCTCTAACACGACAAATGGATGAAATGATGGAGAATTTTTCCCACATCCTTCAACGTCTACAAATAACAACAGACGCATATTCATCAAGAAACCACTTTGGAGTAACCTCTCCTTTGAAGGTACAATCTAATTTTTATATTCTCGTATTTGAAGGTCAGATCAATGCAGATGCCCTAGAAAAAAGGTTAAATATGCTAGAAGGTTATTTCTCTGCTCACAATTTTTTCAACAGGGAAAAGATCACCTTCACACTCCTTAAGGCTCTCCCCCTTGTCAAGCATTGGTGGGAAACTTACTGGGAGAAAAGTTCCATATAGGAGTCTGGAATAAATGGGGTTGAGCCCACTTGGGATTTTTTGTGGATGTGGTCAAGGAACAATATTACCCTATTGGTAACTATGATGACAAGTACATGAGATGGACCACACTATGGCAAGAGAGGGGTAAACAATGTTGAAGTTGATGAATACTTTACATACCTTTTGCACCAAGTTGGGTATCAAAGACTCCCAGCGAAACCTGGCTTTAAAATATCGCGAGGCTCTGCATAGGTACATCCAAAATGAAATGGATTTCCTGGACATCTCATCACTAGGATCTATCTATGTATATGTTGTCAAAATCGAGCAAAGTTTTAGGCACCAGAACAAATGAGAGTCCAGGTCCACAAATCCACAACAACGAAATTATGGTAAATACAAACCTAACAACCAACCTCTTGAAAACCATTCCAAGCCACAAAAAAAGAAGGGTAACAAAAAGACAAAGAAGGACACTATAAAGTGGTGTGATTTCCACAAAATCCCCTGGCACAACACTGATGAATGTCACTCAAAACAATCATTGGTGGCTGAAATCAAAGAAAAGGACTTGAACCCTGATTATGAATATGATTCATAAAATAATGGGAGAAGATAGATCATCGACACACACCCCACTGCTATTGTCGCAACCACAATAATTCAACCAGAAGAAGCATCAGATCCTGAAAAGTGGGAGCATCTTTTTCATTCACAGATGTGGGTGAAGGGGACCAAGTGCCACAACCTGATCTTGCCACATCATCGTACGAACTTCCATGTCAATGTCCATAAAGTGCACGTGTGAAATCCGTAACATGCCAACTAGACCCTGAAAATGCCAAATCTCCCTGACACATGTCACCTCCTGGGGTTTCCATGTCATCATGTTGACTTCAACATGATGTCATTATGGCATCATCTACCACATCATGCTGACATACTTCTGACATCAGCAGTATGACATCTGACAGTTGACTTTGACGATTTTTGCCTGTTTGGAAAAAACGTTCAGAGCACCATAACTTTCACATACGGTGTCCATTTTCAGAAAAAAGCATACTATCAGAATTGACACGACGATACTTTTGTGATGGCATTGGTTTCATCTGATTCTGAGAAATTTGATTTTTAGGCCTTTCTGGATCCATTTTGGATGAATTTTGAGGGCCTAAACATCATTTTTTCATGATCAAGCACCTCATTTGTAGCCCAAGGATTTTATTGAACCCTCAAAATAAATCTTCTCATCGATACCTTTCCAACTAGCTATTGTGTTCCCAAAACAAAGATTGTTTTCCAAAGTTACACCCCTGCGAAGTTGATACACCAAACTAACCAAGACGAGGTCCACAAAACTGTTGGCTTTTCATCTTCTGGGGTTATGGTTTTGGATTTTATTTATGTTAAAAATGCCTTTGTATCCTCATTGTAACAATCATCTTCTTGCGAATGAGCGTAGCTGTCACATCTCTTCTCGGAGATAAGTTGTCAACATTCTAGCAAGTCTTTAACTCTGTATTTCTACAGTTTTGTACATTTCGCTCATTAATAGAAATTGTGTATTAATATATCTCTATGTTTATGGTTATATCTATGATGTATCTCTATTATATTATTGGATATATGATATATCTCTGTACATTTCTTTATTATATATCCACTCTCATTTCGTGCCAAAAATAATCTAGATCACAACAGGGAAACAGGGTTGGAAGGATGTCATGATGGAAAAGTATCAGTCCATCATCAAGAATTATGTGTGGGAGATTGTGTCGAGGCATAAGGGGAAGTCAATCGTGACTTCCAAATGGATCTACAGGATCATGATGCAACATAGAGAAAACATTCACCTAGATTAGTCATGCTTATTCAACCAAGGGAGGATGATACATTCACTCACAGGGCTATGCTAGTAGTGAATGTCCTAGGTGTATTATTTCTCCTTAGTCATGTTCAGTTGATTAGGAGTGATAAATACTCGAGATACTAGATGCTAGTTGATGTTTCAACATAGGGAAAACATTCTCCCAGATTGGTCATGCAGATTTGACCAAGGAAAAATGATACATTCACTCATGTGGCTTTACTAGTGGTGAATGGCCCAGGTCTAGTCTTTCTCCTTAGTCATGTTGATTTGACTAAGAGTGATAAAGACTCAATATTCTAGATCCTAGTTGATGTTTCAACATCAATCATACATTATCCCATATTGATCATGCTAATTTGACCAAGGGAGGATGATACATTCACTCACAGGGATATGCTAGTGGTGAATGGCCCTAGCCCATAGGTTAAGCCCACCACCTGAAGGGCTTGCGAAAACATTCCATCCCCTTACACCATCCAATATCACTTTAAGTAAATACCTATGTTATTGTGGAATGGCCCTTTGTAAGTTTCAGGCGGAGTTCATACTATAGAATTACACAAATCCAACCAAAGAATAGATATGAAAGTCGACATGGGAGGCAAAACGAAAATTTGAAATTAGTGCAGAATGGTTGAGGTACCTGCAACATTAAAGGGTTGGATGTACCAATGTCCATGTTAACCTGATAGCTTGATGGAAGTGGAGATGTCAGTTGGATTGGCGTCGTTTGGAGGAATGTAGTCACCCGAATATCGATGAAAGAAAGGATGTGATTAAATGAACAAATGCGTCACTTTCCAATGAACAAAGCAATGTTTGAGGGAAGTAATTGTGAATGAAGAATCTAAAACTACCTATAGTAACATAGAAATAAGTCAATGAGAAAGATACATTCATAGCACTAACACCCATAGCTAGAATTTCCTTGTTTCCATCCAAATGATAATCCTTCAATGTTGAAAAAGTTCTTCTTATGGCAATGCCTTCCTAAAAATAGTCCTCCGGTGTAACAATTTTCCATTCAATCATTGTTATTATCATAAGATGTAAGTTATATCTTCATTTGAAGACTACATAGTTTTTTAATGTTGAATTCCTATTTCATTGAAGTTTTCGGCATTCAGTTATGTCAATTGTTCCATCTATGTAACTGTATCTGCCATGTTTTGATAAATCACTGCCACGTTTCTTTCCCTATCTGTTGCATTAGTATTTCAGTTTAGATATTTAAATTTTAGGTTGATTTCCATAAAACATAGTTTTTTTGTGAATGAATGTTGTGATAGAGAAAGACTCTTAGTTGACTCTTAGAGAGATCTTTCTTTGGAATTTTGTGGAATGGAGAATTCTTTGTTTCCCTCTTTGATTTATAGTTGTAACAGAGATACTATGTATCTCTTTTTCTTTTAGAAATAAAGCATAGACAATAGTATTCATAAACAAAGTAGTTTTTCCTAAGTGTGAGGTATATTGTCGTTTTTCTCTGATTGATATTCAGTTTGTCATTTTTGTTAAGAAGTTTAATCAAGGTCTGCATTTTTTCCTGGATGTGACTCTTCTGAGCACATAATTCCTTTTATTCAGAGCCTTCATTTGGTATCAGAGCATGTTTGTGGTTGTTTGTAGACAGAAGGAGACAATGGCCCAAAATAACAATTCAGTCCAGTACCAGATTCTTCCTTTCTGTGGGGAAAATTATGAGTATTGGAGTGTGAAGATGAGAACTTTGCTCACCTCACAAGATTTATGGATGCTTGTTTCTGCAGGGTGCATAGATCCAACTGATCAAGCTGCTTATAATTCATTATCAGTTGATCAGAAGATAGAGTTGAAGGAGAAAAGGAAAAAGGATTATAAGGCTTTGTTTCTTCTTCAAATTGGAGTTGATATCTCTGTGTTTCCAAAAATTGCAGAATGTGGAATTTCCCATAATGCTTAGGAAACTTTGGAAAAATCTTATAAATCTTCTGTCAAGGTAAAGGTTATTAAACTCTAGATGTTGAGACGAGATTTTGAATCTCTATCTATAAAGAAAGTGAAAGTGTTGAATATTTTATCACTGGAGTTCAAAATATTGTAAATGTTATTCATGCTCATAGTGAAATACTATAAGATAGGAAGATTTTTTAAAACGTTTTAAGAAGTCTTCCCAAAATGTTTGATCCAATTAGTATTGCTATAGAAAATTCAAGAGATTTATCTCATTTAACCCTTACTGAATTATTTTGTAGTCTTCAAGTTCATGAAGACAGGTTGAAAAAGAATGAGGAACCTTTTGATCAAGATTTTCAAAGTAAGTTGAAATTTGATGAGAAGAAAAAGCAACTTTCATCTGCCATGACTGAAGCTTCTACTCCTTTTTTTAGAGGAGGTAGAGGTCATGGAAGAGGTGGCCGAGGTAGAGGAAGAAGAAGTAGCTCTGGCAGAGGCATTTTTCATTGCAGCTATTGTAATAAAGATGGTCACCTTGAAAGCTATTGCTTTAAGAAGAAGAGAGACACCTCTCAAGAAAATTTCAGCAAGGAAGAAGGTGAAACCTCTCAAACTTTGTTTCCTACAAGTAATTGCCTTGAATCTAAAGATGATTTTACATGGTATTTAGATAGTGGTTGTTCAAATCATATGACTGGAAAAAAAAGCCTGTTTGTAAAGTTAGATGAGAGTGTGAAGGGAAAAGTAAATTTTGGCAATGATAATGAAGCAGATATAATGGGTAAAGGTACCCTTTCCATAAAATTCAATAATGGAGGTGTTATGTATGTACAAGATACTTTGTTTGTTCTAGGTTTAAGGCACAATTTGATTAGCATGGGGAAGATAAACTCTAAAAATTACAAGACTGTTTTTGAAAGAAGGTTTTGTAGGAATTTTAATAATACTTCCCTAGTTGTTGAAGTTCCTATGACTTAAAATAGGACGTTTTTGATGAGAATGGAATTAAAAGTAACTTGTTTGAAGGCCTCAGTTGATGTGTCTTTGCTTTGGCACAAAAGGTTAGGACACCATAATTTTGGATCTCTTTCTATGCTGCAAAACAAAAATTTCGTAAGAGTTTTATCCTCTTTCACAAATCCTGATAATAAGATATGTGAAGGTTGTGCAGTAGGGAAGCAACATAGAGACAAATTTCCCCAACATAATTTTAAAGAAAGTCAACCTTTGGCTTTAGTACATGCGGATATTTGTGGCCCAATGCAAGCTTTGTCCCTTGCAGAAAACAAATATTTATTTATTTTTGTCGATGACTTTTCAAGACTGTCCTGGGTTTATTTTCTAAGTGAGAAGTCTCAATATTAGATTTTTTCAAAAATTTAAAGCATGTGTTGAGAAGGAATCAGGGTTCTATTTGAAAGTGTTAAGAACTGATAGAGGAGGAGAGTTCACCTCTAATGATTTTAAATATTTTTGCAGCTCACATGGCATCAAAAAGGAGTTAACTACAACTCATACTCCTCAACAAAATGGTACAACATAAAGGAGAAACAGAACAATTGTAGAGATGGCTAGATGTATGTTAAAAGAAAAGAGTTTGCCAAACATGTATTTGGTAGATGCAATCCATACAGCTACGTATATCCTCAACAGAAGTTCTAAAAAGATTGTAAAAAATTCTACTCCTTATGAAGCTTGGTTTTGTAGAAAACCAACTATTTCTCATCTGAAAATTTTTGGGTATGCATGCTTTGTTCACATTCCTGCACAACAAAGACAGAAATTAGATGGAAAATCAGTGAAATGTATTTTCATTGGATATTCAAAAGAAATCAAGGCTTATAGGTGTTTTGATCCACTTACTAATAAACTTTATGTTAGTATAGATGTGATCTTTGATGAAGGGGGAGTTTATCATAAGAATGAAGGAGAAGATAAAGAGCTTACTCCACATATTGAAAATTTGATTTTTGGATAACAATGATCAATATTTGTATTCTTCTGTTGTAAGAAATGAAGGATCACCTTCAAGGAGTTCTCCATCAAATTCATCTTCATATTCTCCGTCAACCGGATCTCAAGTTGATACTCAAACAACACCTCCATCTAGTTCTCCTAGAAAAACTAGAAGTTTGAAGGAAATTTATGAGACATCAAGGTATGTTAGTGATCATTTTGCTCTTGTTTCTTCTGCAAATGTTGAGCCTGTTAATTTTAAAGAAGCTTGTTTTGTTGAGGCATGGGTGCAAGAAATGGAGGATGAAATGTCTCAAATACAGAAAAATGACACATGGGAGTCAATTGAATTCCCTCATGGAAAATCTTCCATTGGAGTAAAGTGGATTTACAAGCTGAAATTTAATATGGATGGAAGCATTTCAAAACACAAGGAACGTTTAGTTTCAAAGGGGTATGTGCAACAAGAAATCATCGAATATGAGGAGACATTTTCTCCTGTAGCAAGAATGGAAACTGTAAGAACTTTTCTTTCCATAACATCTCAGATAAAACTAATAGTTTATCAAATGGATGTTAAACCTGCTTTCTTAAATGGATATTTAAAGGAAGAAGTTTATGTTGAACAACCTAAAGGTTTTATTGTTGAAGGTAAATAATATAAGGTGTATAGGCTTAATAAGGAACTTTATGGTGTTAAACAAGCTCCTAGAGCTTGGTACTCTAGGATTGATAAATACCTTTATGATCAAGGTTTTGTTAAGTGTTCTTCTGAAAGTGTAGTCAACAAAAAGTTCATTGGATCAGATTTTATTATTCTCTTCTTGTATGTAAATGACTTAATATTTATAGGCACCTCAATATAACTTGTGAAGGAGTTTAAAAATGAAATGCAATCAGAATTTGAGGTGTTTGATTTGGGAGAAATGCAATATTTTCTAGGTATGCAAATCAGACAAACAACGGAAGGTATATCTATTTTCCAAACCAAATATGTTGAAGACATGTTGAGGAGGTTTAACATGTAGAACTGTAAAGCTATGAGTACTCCTCTTGTTGTTGGGAGAAAAATGATGCAAGAAGATGAATCTTCCCTCTGTGATGCCACTCTCTATGGATCCATGGTTGGCATCTTAATGTATCTGACCACTACTAGACTAGACATTATGTTTTATGTAAGTCTGGTTGCTAGGTTCATGAATCAACCTCATGAGTCTCATTGGCAAGTAGCTAAAAGAATACTCAGATATGTAAGTGGTACCACATTTGTTGGATTGTTTTATAATTCTACTAATAATTTCAATGTTGTAGCATACACAGATGCAGATTGGGTAGGTAGCTTGGATTATCACAAACATACTTCAGAATATTATTTTACTTTTGGAGGAAATCTTGTTTCCTAGAGCAGCAAAAAGAAACCCACAATTTCTCTTTCTACAACCGAAGCGGAGTACATTGTAGCATCATCTACAAGCACTCAAGTCATTTGGATGGAAAGATTGTTAGAAGAATTGGGCATGGAAATTCGTAAACCTATTAAAGTTTATTGTGAAAATCAAAGAACAATCTCTATGAACAAGAATCTAGTTTTCCACAGCATGAGTAAACACATTGACATTCGCCATCACTTAATTAAAGAGCTTGTCCAATAAGAGTTTCTCTTTTTTGAATTTTGTAAATCTGAAGATCATCTTCCAGGCATTTTTACGAAGGTTCTTCCAAAAGATCGATTGGAGAAACTCAGATCACAGTTGGGAATCCTCAAACTTGACATCAAGGGGGAGATTGAAAAACGTGATGCCTGAGTTTTCGGCATTCAGTTATCTCAATTGTTCTAGCTATGTAACCGTAGCTTCCATGTGTTGATCAATCACTAACACGTTTGTTTTCCTATCCATTGCATTAGTATTTTAGTTGAGTTATTTAAATGTTAGGTTGATTTCCATCAAACAGAGTTTTTTTCGTGAATGAATGTTGTTATAGAGAAAGACTCTTAGTTGATTGTTAGAGAGATCTTTCTTGGGCATTTTGTGGAACAGAGGATGCTCTATTTCCCTCTTTGATTTACAGTTGTAACAGAGGTACTTTGTATCTCTTTTTCTTTCAGAAATAAAGCATAGATAGTAGTATTCAGAAACAGAGTAGTTTTTCCTGAGTGTGAGGTCTATCTCTGTTTTTCTTTGATTGATATTCAGTTTTCTGTATTTTTTCATTTTTGTTCAAAAGTTTAATCAGGGTCTGCATTTTTTCCTGGGTGTGACTCTTGTGAGCACATAATTCCTTTTATTCAAATCCTTCAATTTTCTACCTATTTCTCTCTAAGAAAAAATTAAGACACTTGGAAGTTTTTCTAAAGGCCATTTTTTCTATGCAAGGGATCTTTTGATCTTACTATCAAAGAAATCAAAGCAACCACAAAACCAATTTTAACACTTTTCGCAAGAAGAATTCCACTAAAAGTAAATTGGGCTATGGAAGAAGGATTTACTCTTTAAATGTTTTACCTGCAAACAACACGGTTCATGTAAGGTATCCATAATTAGGGTTAGTAATAATTAATAATAATCACATCAGATAGAAGAACCATGTGCTTACAATTTGTACACCAAGTTTATTTTTGCGGCTCAAATAGACAATGAGAGTTGCTAATAGGACCGGGATTAAAGGAGCCAGACAAGATACCCAAAAAAGGCATTTGTTTTTCCTGCCCTATTGTAGTTGATATAATAAGAAAGAGTACTTTAAAATTTATGTGGATATTTTATTCAATGAGCGAGCACCACATAAATAACCAAACTTCAAACTATATTGCTAATCGCCTTAACAAGAAAGTGAGCTCAAATTTCTTGATAACAAGATAATGATATATAATCCTTTTAAATGATACACTTGGTAAAGCAGATTTTATTCTTTAAACATATTATGGAGATACCAAACTTACAATATATTTCATTGCTAGAAGAAAAACCAGGAAGAATACCCGGATCAAAAAAATTTGCCAATTCCACTGCAAAACCATAAAAAGTTGTAAACTATAACCGATTGAAGAATAGAACTTCATAATTTTTATTTTGTAACAACCTATCAATACAGTATCACGAGAGAGACTTATCGTTTCGAGGTGAAATTTAATAAAATATGAAGCAACCAAGAAATAAAATGTAATGAGTTGTGGCCTATATATGATGACAATTTGATGCAGACCCCTCCCCTTCGAGGTTCTGCAACCTCCCGGTCTCTGGATCATTCCAAGTGTCAAGTCAAATTGACTCTGCGGGTTCCTGAATGAACCCAGAAATTATACACAGGCCCCTTTTCTTCCTTTGGCACAGGTCCTATGATACCCACACCTTATTCTGTGTGTTCTAGTGCTTCTCAATTTTCGAGCGCTAGCTCCTCTTCACTAGCCCCTTCTCTCATGTGACTATGGGCTGTGACCTTGTGCTAATACACAATTGCGGGTGTAGGAAATAGTGGTTTTAGACCAACCCGTTTTTTGCCCCGCAATACTCCTCCAGCCTACACGTGTCCTCCAGACAAAACCATGGTTCAAATTGTGGCCCGCCTTTGATTCCTTAACCTCCTCGCCACTTTTGTCCCTGCAATGACAAGGGATCATCAATCTCAGGATCTTGACGATAGCGTCCAAATAAACGCTTCAAATCTTCTCCCTTTCCATCTACAAATCAGATATGTTCCTCCTAGATCAACGACTATGATCTTTTTCGCAACTCTGAACTTTGGGTGTTTGAATTATGAAACCCAACTCCTCCCATATGTCAATCTCTCGGAGTTAACAATCTACAGACACTTTTCCTGTAAATCAATGGCCCTGTTCCACCCTCGAATGTTTGACCTTTCGACCCAGATCAACGGACCAACAACACTCTCCTCAATCAATGGTCGAGATCCCCTCCAGGCCTCCGGACTTCTAATATCTCAAATCTCAAATCCTTTTTCTCCTCCTCAAACGCGCGAAATTATGCCATGTGTCCTCTTAGATCAGACAGCCTAGGATTACTTCGGGTCTTCACCCGGAGTGCATGGATCCATTCCATGTCTCCCCAAAATCTGACGACTATAAATCACTCTGGAACTTTACATGGAGTTCAAAGATTTCTGCCACGTCTACTCTCTTGGTCTGATGATTCAGATTCACTTCAGGTGATCTAATGGCTTAGAGCCACTTCGGCTCTCCGGACTTCGACTATTTACAGCCACAAATCTCTGGAATGAATCTTTCTAGAATCCACGATATGATGACACCTGTCCAACCTAGATCAATGGTTGTCATTCCCTCCGGCTGTTCAGGCTTCAACGATCTCAAAGCTCAAACTTCTCCTTTGCGTTCTCGTGGAATGACTTCACCCGGAGTTCACGATCATTCGCCATGCGCCCCTTCCAGATATGATGGTCCATAATCTCTTCGGCTCTTCGACACTTCGGCTCTTCGGTGCTTCGTGTTTCGGCTATTTCAGTTCTCAAACTGAAAATCCAGTGTAATTTTCTCTAGAGTTCGCGATCTGGTGACAAGTGTCCCCTCGCAGATCGACGACTCTCGGCTCTTCAGTTGTCTGGTCTTCGGCTGCTTCAATGCTTGAATCTCTGTCTCTTTCTGGATCTCCCAACCTGTTGACACATATCCCGTCTGGACCCAATGGTCCAGACTCTCCTTTTGCAAATCGAGATTTCACAACTTGCAACCTCCAATTCACAACTTCCTTCACATTCCCCACTTCTGAAATGTTGATATTCCCCACTTCCCTTTGACTTCTCTGATGTGTGAGTCAGTGAAATGCTAATTGCTCGCCACGCGTCCCTTCCAATGGATGGTTCTGATGATTTCTGTATTTCGAGACTTCGCAAAACCCTCTCTCCTGTGCAAGTCCAAAGGGTTAACACTCATGCACGTTCCTCTGGATCCAACGGATGTTGGTCCACACGCTCAGATCTGACGACTGAGATCTGGTTCCTCTACGCTTGTTCCTCTTATGCCTTCTTCGCTCACTAGGCGTAGATCCAATGGTCCAGCTTCTTCTCCACAATCGAATCGGAAGGTTGTTGTTGCTCCTCCACCTGAGCTTCAGAATTTCTTCAACTTAGAATATTTTGTCTGTGCTCGAAAGGTCTCGACCTTTGAACTTCTTCCTGTGAACCTGACTCCTTTGGTTCTCGCTTACGCCTCTGAAAGCGTTATCTCTTCTGAGTGTATGGACTTAGAATAAGTCTGACTCTTTCACAATCACTACGCTATCTCTTATGAGCTTGATCTCTTCGAAGATTTTGATCTCCCACACACACCTTGTGGTCTCGGGATTTCGTCAAACTCATAATCCGAAGGATTTCTTGAACAAGAAATACTTCTCGCCCTCTTGGCGTTCTTCTGCTCGATACACTCCTTCCAGAGGTTTTCCTCACAGAGTGTTCAATAAACTTGTTTCTTACTGAACTCAACACGGAGTCCTTCTGTGCACACTTGCACCAGCTCAATGCCCACTTGGCAGAGATCTACAGAGTCTTCAGTAACTCTGGTTCTCTCTGAACTCAATATAGAGATATTCCTGTGCACTCCTTGCACTAAGTTGATGAAGGTTCAATGGTATTCCTCCTAAGATTTCCATTGAGGTTAGACCTCTGTCAACGCACTCTTTGCGCACTGTGTGCACTCCTTGCACTTGGAAACTCAAAGATGAGAAACAATTGAAAATCATGAAATACTTCACCAGTTACGCATTCAAAACATGAAATGCATAAAAACATATAAAGCATACATACACATAAACACATGATATGCAGGAAAAACTGTTTTTCTATTATCTCTGTGTGTCTATACTGATGTTTACAAAGATTGGATTGTAACAAAGTCCTAGTTTTTTCAAGCTCTCTCTCAGAACTACTCTACCTCGTAAGGCTTCTCTACCTA
>JASDQU010735036.1:38197-52699 GCA_032191745.1 Picea mariana
AGAGATCTTCCTATGCACTCCTTGCACTTCTGCTGATGAAGGTTCAACGCTATCCCTCTTGACCTTTCCTGAGGTTACCTCACCCCTTTCAATGCACACCTTGTGGACTATGTGCACTCCTTGCACTCAGAAACTCAAAGACAATAAGAAATTGAAAACCTTTGAAATGCTTTAGCAGTTACGCATTTAAAACATTAGATGCATAAAAACATATAACCTCATAAACACACAGTATGCAGGAAAAACTAGTTTTCTACTAATCTCTATGTATATATACAGATGTTTTAGAAGGCTAGACTATAACCAGTCTTAGCTCTCTCTCTCGAGATCTCTCTAACCAAGATCTCTTCTTCCTCTAAATCCTTACTTTGATTCCTAACATTCCTCTTGATACCAATTACAAAAGAGGGCTCCATGAGCTTATTCTCTTCACCACCTTTGTGCTATCTCTATCTCAGAGAGGCTCCATACCTCTACGGTTACATTCCATAAATGGATGCCCAGTCTTGACTATGTCATGGGCTTGCTGCAGGCTACCAATTAAGGCAACCTCAACCACTCCCTATACATAGGTGTGGTCGGCTCTTACAGCCTTATAACATGAACGACCTGTATCATATCATATCTCAAAAATTTAAAAGTGGGAGGGTCGACGCCTCTCCCTTTATTCATTGAATGCGCATTGAATGTGTTGGTGCATTGCATGCTGGTGCATATGATGAGGTGGAGTGATGATCCTGCATCAATTGGTGGAGGTGGTTGAACAATTACCTGTGTGATTGGAGGAGAGGTTACAGAAGCTGTGGAAGATGAAGGACTGGGAGGAGATGAATATACTAGTTTAGGTTTAACAGAAGTTGCAGCAATAGTCAAGGCAGAAAGTTCAAATGATTGTTGAAAGTGAGCTTTATCTAAGGCTTGGTCAAGAGTTGAAACTAGATCGTCTAAATTTTCAAATTCCTGAAGAAATCATTGATCAACGTCAGCTCTGGGGGAAATTATTTCAAGGGTCTTGGGTTGAAGGATGGATTGATCTAGAACTATTTCACTTACAAAGCTGTCAGATTTTGTTCTAAAAAGGATTTGTTCAAAAGGTAGATCAAACTCGAGATATTTAAGAGCTACCAACTTCTCTGGGAGAGAAGGGGACCTATGAAAAGGACTATGACTCCTGGAACCCTCTGCAATATTTTTCTTTCTGAGTAATTTTTCAGGATTGTCTATTTCTATTGCAAGTTCTGAATCTGGATGAGATCTAGTGAAAACTCTTTTAGGAGCCATAATTTTTTATTTTTATTTTATTTTCAGAAATTTTTAACTAATATATACAAACTTTAACAACCTCTGAACATTATCTCTATATAAGTTTAGATTTTATGATTCATTCATAAATAAAGTTTTCTTTGTCTAGGGAAAAGAAATCGTAGGATATATAAAGTTTGTTCATTTCCCCAGTGGAGTCGCCAATTATGTTATCACTCTGTAAATTCCCAGAGGTTGCTATAATGTAGAAGAAATTTTCCAGAGGTAACTTTATCCAACCACTTCGAAACTGGGATATAGCCTTCCAGTTTCAGAGAGGGATCTCTTTGTAAAATTTAGCTTTGTTTTGGATTTTAATATTAGGCTAGTTAAACGAATAAGATTGTGTTTTGGTTTTGAAAAATGGTTGAAATGTGTTTCACGCTTCCATTGGGATACGGGGTCTGTTTTATAATGATTTGAGATCAAAGAATATATTTTTAAAGGCTGTCTCACAGGGCAAGTTAATGCAACTATTGGATTCTTTAGAAATTAAGTGATGAATAGCACAAAAATGTGAGATGATCCGTTAAGATAAAGAAGCAACTACACATTTCTTTATAATAACATCTGAAGAATAACACTTAGATCTTTAAAATTCAGAAACAGAGTATATGAAAATAAATTCTGCAACATTTGCTACTTTTAAATGATCAGATTTAGAAAAACAAAGTGATTACTAAGAAAGATAAACATTCAACAAATAGGAGAAAACATCACCAATATCTAACACGCAAGAATCCTGTGAAATGTCCCTTTTATTACTGGTAGATCTCTTGAGAGAATTATAGAGCTTACAGCTTGCAAGGGTGTAAATATCAACCCTCAATACTTCCAAGTTCAAAGTATTTATCATCAAAATTACAACGACCGTGTAATTTATAATCAGGATGTGGCAGATCCTAGATCTAACTAAATAGATAACAATATACAAAAATGTAGGAACTGATGATGATCTGTCTGATCTTTCATGTTGATTTTGGGGAAGTCTATTGGTGAGTCATTCATGTGACTTTGATTGCTCGGCATGTTGAGTTGACCTGTACACCTCATCCCTCATTCGATCAAAGTGCACAACTCCTCCCATATTTGTTGACTGGGAATGGTGACTTTGACCAGTCTTCAGTAGATTTCATCCATTTCTGTGTATTTAGAAAATGTCAGCTTGGTGATGAAAATATATTTGATCTCGTGTTGGATGTTGAGGTCTAGCTGCAAAGTCTCTAGAAATACTTTGCCTATTATGTTGCCCTATATTCCTGAAAACTTGGAACTATTCTTGGCCACTGTGGCAATCTTTTGCTTGTAGTCAGAGAGGGTCATCATCTTGTCATTTAGTACTAGTAAACCAAGAAGACCTTTCTTTTGCAATGCATCGATCTTGCTGAAGAACCTCTAAAATCCGATATCCATGTTCTGGACTTTCTCCTCTACCTACAACATTAATCCTCTTTTATTTGGAACCCACTTAACTTTGAGGATGGTTTCCATCCTATCTTCAATGTCCTGGTCTTCCAGCTCTTCCGTAGTTTTCGAATTCAGAAATCTAATGATTTCATTGGCTTCTGTGGGCATTTCCCCCAGCTCTCCCTTTATCTTTTCAATGGCCTACCTGCTCCTCAACACTAGTTCCTATTGTTCAAACATAATTTGAATCATGGGCTAAATTTTGTTTATAGACTTGGAGATGTCCATCCAAATGTTCTCCATGGCTTCAGCTAGTGTTTTTCCCACCACTATTTTCTTTTAGAGCTGTTGTATTTCCTTATTGAGATTTTCTAATGTTTTCTTCTCAATATTGTAGCTTGTCTGGTAGGAATATTTAATCTCCTGGATATTTTCAACCTCCTTTTTCAGTCTATTAATCTCTGTTTCTTGTAGGGTCATCTCCTCCATTGATTTTGCTAGCTTTACAAATTTTTCCAGAGCTGTCAGTGGGGTGGCTGATGGAAGTTCTATTGTAGTGGTTGTTGATACAGTTGTTGTGCTAACTCCTATGAGAGGAACTGCACTCAGTGCGATGACTTCCATAGGCGTTTCTTGTTCCTTCTCCCTTACTAAACGTTCTAGCTATGCTTCCATCTGTTTTATTTGTGCATTTTGTTCCATGATAAGCTTTGGCAATTCCTCCTTCTCCCCTTCTGTGTCATCTATCTCTTTGGTTTATGAGTATTATGTATCTTGCAATTTTAGTTGCTTCCTCAGAGATGCTGTGTCAGCATTATTTTTCTTCAGCAACTCCTCAGCTGCTTTCACAATTGAGGGATCATACCCAATTTTTAGCACCAATTATTCTAAGGATTTAATCATGTTGTCCTTTGCAAAAGAGGATATTTTTTCCAGTTTCAATTGGGTCTGAACATTGTTCAGAGAGACCTGTAATCTTGTAGCAGTAGTGGAAGCGTGGTCCAATGTGGAGAATACAATTTCTCCAGTTTGCCTGTGCAAATCCATCTGGTCAGCTGGATGAACTTGTTTGGCATCAAATTCAAGAGTTGACCTTTTGTAATCAGTGATTTCTTTCGGTTGAGGCACCTGTGCTTGCAGAAATGCCATGTGCATTATTCCCTTCTCTATATAAAAAGATGATAGAAATATGTCATGTGCTGTGGACATTTGCTTCTAGAACTGAGCATAGGTGTTGATGGTCAGCATCTAGTTTTTCTTCTTAATCAAATCATATTTTAAAAAAATGCTCAGTTTTATAGATTCGGGTGGAGGTTGGGTAATCATAGTAGTATTAGTTTGCTTCTTTGAGGAATAAGTAGACATCATTTGATGGCTTCTTGAAAGAAGTGGTGTATTTTCTCCCTCGATTATCTTGGTAGACTGGGTCTCTTCCTCTCCAGACCTATGAGTAGTGTGGGTGGTTTTAGGCCTTTTAGTGTATACCTAAAAATCCTCTGCTGAAACTTCGACAACTGAAGGAGAAACATCTTTCCTTGGTATTTTCTCCTTTGGTACCTGTGGAGTGGTAGTTTGTGAAATCATGGTTAGAGGATACTGTTGTTCAGTGTCTTCCAAGGTGTTCACCTCCCACTCTGTCTGGTTGACAAATTTATCGATATCTGGCTTGAGTGTGTGATCATATGAAGAATGTTTGTTCTTTGATCTCATTTATACAATGATCTCACACAGATCATAGTGCCAAATGAAGTTGGTACTAAATTTCATTTCCTTTAATAATTTGTCTGCCTCTTCCCCAACAGCTTGACTGTTGCAGATAAAAGGTCATATCTTCCCTTTGATTCTCATCTGTTGTTTCTTCTTTAGATATACAAAATGTGTATCATCTAAATTTATCATTTGTCTAATATACTCCAGGGAAAATATCCTAACAGGAAAGTACATGGGCAGTTTGTATGGAGCTAACTCACACCCATATACCCGATTTTTGTGTGATTTTGATAGAGGTACCAATATCCCATCTTGGCGAGGTCTAAGAGGTGTAAGATTCTCTGGACCTCCTCATTTATCCTCGGCTTTGGTCTACCACTAAGCATGCTCACCACTGGATGGTAAAACGGCTCAATAAACTGTTTGAAATTGAACTCTTTGGAGTTTCTTCTGAGTAGTGAAGTCCAAGAAGTTGCATCCTGTGGTTTGTCGTCTTGGTCCATTTTCTTCATCGGGAAAGAGAGTCTATCTAATTGAAAGAAGGTGAACATGTAAGCCAATATTGAAGAATACCGTAGCATGCCCTCTGTGGTGAATTTAAAAAGTTGATCATGGATGTTCTCGGCCAGAAAGGTACTGTAATCGAACTAGATGGTGGCCTTATCTTCAGTAGAGAAAATGGATAGGAAACCCAAGATGGGTTCATCTACCCATTCATTTGACAAATAGCTAACCAGGCAACATAATGATGAAATAATATGGTTTCCCTTCTCCGAAAACATGGAGGAATGGTAAGGGGGATTTTTCTTGGGAAATTGGGCATCCTGTGGGAGGAACAACTCAAAAATCTGTGCTCTTTGGGGAAAAGACAGGTTCTAGTACATTTATGTTAGAATTTCAATGGAGAGGGGAGAATGGGATTCATCTCTAGGTATCTACATCATTTGATCAATGGCCTCGGGTGTGATGGAGAAAAGAGTTTATCCAGACGATGATAATATGGATCTCTGATCGGGGAGGTAATGTGGCTGGAATTTGAGGGAGAACTTTGGCAAATGGTGGATTTGGGGAAATAGATATAGAGGGAGATTGGACTCCCAGAGCCAAATCTCATCGCTTTGATCCATTAAGGTATCTTTAAACCATTTTTGCAACTCAGCAAAGTTGAATTCACAACTGGTCTTTGCGATAAGGTAATCTTTATCAACTAACGGAATCCGATCGAGATCGACAAGAGGTGGGAGGAATGGATTTTGATGCCATCGATTCAACAGGTACCTACACACTGAAACAAAGTGTTAGTAGGTAATTTTTATGGTTGGGTTACTGGTTGAAAAGGCAAGGAAAATGAGCTTTCTGGTGCACCTAGAGTGTGAGCAGTACGCGAATGGTGGAAACGGGGTTAAATTTGAGTAAACAGGTATCTGTTGGGTGCGGGGGATAGTCAGCAGAATAATGGGTATATTAGCCTGTAATAAATGGCCAACGGATCACTTGAAGTGTGAGGTGGTAGGTGAAGGACGGGTGACAAGTGTACCAGGATGATGTGGAGGACGGTGATTGGAAGATAAGAAAGTGGGACATGACCTGTAATGGGCGAATGGAGGGGACAAGCTGACGGAGTTATGAGACAAGACTTGTAAGGAGGGGTAGTGGGATGTGACGTCACGAGGCGATGGTGGTATAGGAATATAGGTATGGCGGTATGTCGGAGGGGAAATATGGAAGTAAATGGTTTCGAGTGAGGGGGTCCAACACCATATGCTTGTGACATGTTATGATAGGGCCCACTGGGAAAATCGCCCATATCGGACCCCCCCCCCCAACGTTAAAGGTAGAATGATCAGGGGGGTCCAAGATCTCTTGCTAACCATAGATCCAAGCGTCACTGGATCCACTGTCGATCTAAGCGCTCACTTTATTCTCCATATCGTACCCCCCCCCTCCCCCCATCGTTAAAGGTAGAACGGTCAGGGGGGTCCAAAATTCGTTGTCCACCATTGATCTACGCGCCACTAGATCAGTCGTTGATCTTAGAGTGCTCTTTATATTATGGGTGCGGACCAAAAATGTTCAGTGCAAACTTAGGATATTGCTCTTTTTGTGGGTTTTCGCTACTTCCCTTTTCTTTTTGTCACCAAGTGGTTAGGAAACACACCTCAAACATCAAAATCATGGATTTTCATTGAAGATCAATCATATTTATTAAAGGAAAAACTAGTTGGCCTATGTCCTATCCTACCTAACTACACATTTAGCCCAGATTAAACTGTTGGGCTAAGAAATTCCTCTACCTAGGGCCATTTGACCAAGTTTAAACAGTTTGGTCAAATTTATTCACTAACTATCCTAACTACCTGGCTAAGATTAAATAGTTTAGCCAAGTTTATTCACTAAGTATCCTATCAACATAAAGTCAAAAGACTTTTCCATGTTTAAATTGTATGGATCAAGTCATCATTATTTCATGGGGCTTTACTCTCTTTTTTTATGCCCTCTTTTATTCTTTTTCTCATTTTTCTTTCTTTTCTTTTTATTTCTTTTTCTTTTCTTTTCTTTATTTTCTTTTTCTTTCTTTTCTTTTTGGAAATAATTTGCATAAATGAAATATTATTTGCAAGACAACATACATCAATAGTGAAAATTTTCCAGTCACCAAATGATCCTATAAATTATAGGGTTATAACATTAGTGGCATAGAGGTTGGACACACGTGCATTGGGAGGTAATTTAGAAAAGTTCCTCTTGTGAACCTGTTTGAGGAGAATCACGAACCCCTAGCACAGGACGAAGGGTTCTATAGTGGAGAAGAAGAAGAGCTATTGAACGAGGAATATTCAGAGTCTGCTAGGGCAGAGGAAGAGAAGATTGAAGAACCTCGCCGAGAAGAATCAGAGACTTCAGGAACTGCACCTATCGTCGAAGTAAGTACTACTACTCCTCTTTTTTTTTTAGTAGCATTAAGTAACCAGAGTAACCTAAGTTATCAAAGCACTCAAAGCACTGCTACAAGTATTTTAGTACCTATTCAGTCAAGAAACCTAGGAAGATCTATGGAATATGAGATGAGGTTACCTATTTTTAGAGGAGATGGATCTGAGGATCCCAACCAACATTGGTTATTATGCGAAGTTGTATGGAGTATTAAGAGTTTCACTGACAAAGTTTTTAAGAGAGATAATTTTAGCACTACCCTGAGAGACCGCACACTAAGAAGGTACATGAAATTTGTCCAAGGAGTTGTACAGTCTAAACCGCTGACTGACATGAAGACTGCGTTGATTGTCGAATTCAAGAAGCCTAAGTCAGAGTCACAGTTCATTATAGAGATGAAAGAAATCAAACAGAGAGTAGCTAAACATGTTTGGGTGTTTCATTAGAGGTTTAAGACCTTGACAGGCCATTTGAGTTTTCAAATTCTAGAAGAACAAAATAAAGAATGGTTCATTGTTGCCCTCTTGCCACACATCAGAGTCCCTCTAATGAAATAGAAGATCACTTTGCAGGCTGAGGCACTGAAGATCACCATGAAACTAGAATCATCCCCTATGGGAAAATACAGCTTAGGTATGAGTCAAATTTTGAATCAACTAACTAGCTTATCTCTGCAGGTCGAAGATATGAAGAAAGTAAAAGGGAAAGTTAAGAGAGAAGAAATATGGTGTATCAGATGTAAATAAAAGGGCCATGATAAGGAACATTTCCCTTTATTTAATGAATACTTGGCCTCTGGAGCTCCAAAACCTTTGAAGTAGGTCACTCTACCCTAGTGCGAGGTACGTAGAAATCGACATCGCCCCGATGAATGTTACTATATGAAAAAATGTGTCCAGACACCCGCAAATATGTATTGCACATTATGTAAGTCTATGGAACATGATGAGAAGGATTGTAGGGCATATGACATTATGCATGAAAGTTCAAGGGACACATACAAAATTCAAGGAGAAGTACAGCAAAAAGGAAATGATGCACAGTTTAATTCCCTAGGAAGAGGAAACTTCAACCCTCACGGTGGATTCAGAGGAAGAGAACGAGGAGGAGGCATGGGTTGAGGTCGAGGTCATAACATTTTTTATAACTGTGCCTAGCCAGGTCATTTGGCAAGGGACTGTCAGAACCCTTGTACCACTTGCAACTACTGCAACTCATTTGAGCTTGTTATTGAGGAATGTCCAACATTGTTTGCTAAGCTTCAGGAAAGACGAGGTGGGAACCAGCAAGTACAATTGATATTAGATGAACCTCATGGAGAGAATCCCATAGTCATTGTTATCACAAGAGGATGCATTGTTACAAGAGAAGACAGGGTTACTTCGAAAAAGACTACAGAGGGATCAGGGGTCAGAAGAATTGTTGAGAAGACACAGTTGGTCGATCCAAGGAAGGAAAAGTAGACATTTGAAGAGGCAAGAAGAGAATTCGGAGGAGATCATGCTTCTTCATCCAAGGCACAACCAGAAGTGAAAGAATGTGGAATTCCTCTAGCATTTGATCAGTCTGTCTCACCTGGAGATGGAAAAGAGGTAAGCAAGCTTATAGGTTTCTTGTATACATTTATTGATTTAATTAAGGATGATAAAGTTGTACAAGAACTACAATGCTTAATAAGACAGTATGAGGTAGGAAGAGAAGACCCTATGTTGAGTAGGATTGTGAACCAAGTATCAAGGAAGAGAAGAACAAACAAGGAACTACAACTTAATGTTCAGATTAGAGACTATGACATAGATTATGTGGTCCTTGACTTGGGATCATAAGTCAATGTGATGACAAAGTAGACTTGGGATCTGATGGGAAAACCCAAGCTAATTTACTCTCCTATTAGGCTCAAAATGGATAATCAGTAGGAAGTAAGCCCATTTGGAAGACTGGAGAATGTTCCTATGGAGATTGACGGGGTAAGGACTTTTGTAGACTTCGAGGTAATTGAGATTGTGGATGAAAGTTGTCCTTATCCTGCGTTGTTGGGTGTCGATTGGGCCTTCAAAAATTAGATTGTTGTTGACCTAAAGAAGAGAAGAATGACATTCAAGGGGAATGGCCTTAGGGTCGTTGCACCTATAGATCCTAACAAAGGTCACAGATACACAGAACCCATAAGAGAATAAGATTGCACATATGAGCTAGAAAACATCTACAAATTGACATCAACACAACAGGATTACACTAATCCTACAACGGATGGGAATTTGAGTTGGCAAAGTGAAAGTTTCTACTCATCAGATTCAGAAGAGACACTAGAGAACTGGCAGAACATAATGTATGAAATCTCTATGTGGAGATGTGCCAGATTGACCAAGGAAGTTCACTGGATTGGAACAGAAGTAAGTAATCTTCCCACATTTGATGGTTTGAATCATTGAGAAACATTCGTATTAAAATTTGAAGAAATGGTACCAGTACAACAGAGGTTGTTGGCACTAGACGAAGCATTGAAAGAAACTCCAGTGAGATGGTGGGGAGCACATAAGCAGAACATCCTGGAGTGGGTACAATGTCAAACTTTGTTGATAGTGCACTTTTCAGACTAGGTTGAGGGATGCGAAGTTCGATACATAGGTCAGAGTTGTCCAAAGGATCATGTGCATAGTTGTGAGGAAGCTTGGAGCAATGTTCCTAAATAACAGTGGGTGCATAAGTTCATTAACACTTTGGATATAACGTCTATCAATTGGTATCTACAAGCAGAATTGTGCCTCACCACTTCATATTGGTACGGAATGACTCAGAAATTTATAAATAATTTTTTATTTGAAAGTCAATACCCCACGGTAGATCAGGCTTTACAAGTTGTCATACAGAAACTCTTCAAGGAGGTACCTAACCTCGCTTTGGAGGAAGAAGAAGATAAATGGACTGCACCTCTTTAGAAATTACAGGGTTGTTACAATATAAATGATGATGAATATGATGATCCTAGGAACGTGAACATTGCAGAAACTGACGGAAAGAGAGACATAGAAGGGTTAGGGATTGAGTTACCTTTTATTGGGCAGCCCATTAAAATCAAGAAAGTTAACATTGGAACGGAGCAAACACCTAAACTGGCAAACGTTGGAGATTATTGGGACGATGCTACCATTAACAAGATCATAGAAATACTACATGAATATCAGGACTTGTTTCCAACCAAGTTCACAAATATGAAAGGTATTAAAGGTCCCATGGGAGAGATGAAGATTCTTCTGAAACCATATGCAAGACCAGTCAAGAAGAGACCTTACATATTGAATCCTAAATATAAGAAAAATGATAGGATTGAACTAGACAAAATGTTGGAGGCATGAATCATAGAACTTGTTGAAGAGTCTGAGTGGATCAGCCATATGGTGGTCCAAGATAAGAATTCAGGAGAGATCAGAATCTGTGTAGACTTGAGGAAACTAAACGATGCATGTTTACATGATCCCTTTCCTACACTGTTCATTGATTAAGTTTTGGATAATGTTGGAGGACAGGAAATTTACTCCTTCACAGATGGATTTTCAGGGTATCACCAGATCATGATTGTTAGGGAGGACAGACATAATACCACATTTTCAATAGAATGGGGTTCCTTCCAGTACATTTTGATGCCCTTCGGATTGAAGAATGCACCAACCATCTTTTCTAGGCTGGTGGTCAAAGCATTCAAGGAATTTTTACATAAATTTTTAGAAGCATATGTTGATGATTGGACTATTTTTAGCTTATTGAAAAACCATATTGAATGTTTAAGACTAATGTTGGATAAGTGCAGGCAATTTCAAATTGCCCTAAATCTGAAGAAGTGAATTTTTTTGTCACCTTTTGGAGTGTTACTAGGACATATTGTATGTAAGCAGAGGTTGTTGGTAGATCCCTCCAAAATTGCTATCATTGTTGATCTACCTCCCCCTAATTCGGTTAGACAGTTGTGCACTGTGATGGGACATATTGGATACTACAGGAATTTTATCAAGGGATATGAGCAGATAACAACACCAATGGAAAATTTGTTAAAGAAAGATCATCAGTTTCAATGGACAGAAGAATGCCAACAGAGCTTTGACATACTCAAACAGAAATTGGTCATTGTGCCCATCTTGGTTTTCCCAGATTGGAGAAAGGAATTCCATGTGCATGTCGATGCCTTGTCCATTACATTAGGATTCATTTTAGCACAACCAGGAGAAAGAGATATTGACCACCCATTAGCCTTTGCTAGCAGGAAGCTCTCTACAGCTGAAATAAACTATACAACCACTGAAAGAGAAGGATTATCTATGGTGTATGCGTTGTAGAATTTTTAACACTACTTGTTGGGATGACATTTCAAGATGTTCACCGATCACTCTACATTGAAAGACTTAGTCAACAAGATAGTGTTGGGGGGAAGGATATGCAGATGGCTATTTTTATTCCAAGAATATGATTTTGAGATAGTGTTCAATCTAGGGAGAATGAATAAGGGACCTGACCACTTGTCCCGGTTAGAGAATGGGGAGGAATCAACCAACTTGGAGGATACACTACTAGATTCATAGTTGTTGGCCATCACAAAGGCTGATGATCACTTCGCATAGATAGTCCAATTCCTGTCTACAAGAATGGCACCTCGTGAATATACAATTATTCAGAAGAAACAGTTGGTAGTCTACGCCATAGATTTTTCACTTATAGTTGAACAACTATAGAAGATGGGGCCATATGAGGTATTGAGGAGATGTGTTATGGAGGAAGAGAGACCATTGATACTCGCAAAAGCACATGAAGGCATCACAGGAGGAAATTATGCATGGAAAGCAACAAAACAGAAGATTCTCAGAGTTGGCCTCTAGTGGCCTACTTTACATAAGGATGCTAAGGAGTACTACAGATCCTGCGATGTATGCCAGAGGGTAGGGAAACCTTCCAGAAGAGATGATATTTCATTAGCATCGTAGCTAACATTACAGGCATTTGAGAAATGGGCCATTTATTTTGTGGGACCTATCAACCCACCAAGGAAGCGTAGATGAGCTAGATACATCATCATTGCGAAAAAGTATTTGACCTGATGGGTAGAAGCAAGAGAATTTAAGGACTATAGTGCAGCTACAGTTACGTGATTCATATTTGATGATATCATAACCAGGTTTGGATGCCTGAAGATCCTCATGAGTGATCAAGGTACAAATTTTATTAATAAGACCATTGAAGCTTTAACTTAGGAATTTGAAGTTCACCATCAGAAGAGTACACCATACCACCCACAGGTGAATGGTACTATTGAAGCTTTCAATAAGATCTTGGAGACAACACTGACGAATATTTGCAGTGTGAACAGAGATGATTGGGACCTGAGAGTTCCAGTAGTATTATGGGTGTATCAAACTACTTGCAAGAAGATGACAATGTAGACTCCCTTTAAGTTAGTCTATGGGCTAGAAGTAGTGGTACCTATGGAATACTTGGTTCCTAGCTTAAGAATTGCAGCAATTACATATATGGATGATGTTGGCGTTGTTCAAGAGAGGCTCGCATAGTTGATGGAGCTAGAGGAGGATAGGTTATTGCAGGATTTCATCAGGAGGTACAGAAGGAATGAGAGAAGGCCTACCATGATAGGCACATCAAGAAGAAATCATTCAAGAAAGGAGATGTGGTGCTGGTATATTAAAACAAGTTCATGAAGCATCCAAGGAAGTTCATGACACATTGGCTTGGGCCATTTGAGTTTGACTATGTTACAGAAGGATGAGTTATGCAGTTGAAAACTCTGAATGGAGAATGGAAGGAAGGTTTAGTGAATGGGATTCAGTTGAAGCTATATTATGACAACCAGTTGCCTCGCAACTCTTACTAGAAGCAAAGGAAAAAGGTTCTAGGTACTAGGTGTAGTTGAAATTGGGTACCAGACATAGAAAGAACAGTGTGTAGACAACAGGGAGGGATAGAGAAAAAAGCACAGGCTGCTCTGCGCAGTCTGCAGTCGAAGTGATACAGAAATTTTAATCCTGCAGTGACTCGGGATGAGTCACATGTGAGTGTTGGGGGCATGTTGGCCCTTGAGTATGAATTAAGGAAGAAATAGAAGAACAAGGAAGAAGAAAGATGAAGTACGAAGAGTTCGGAAGGAACACAACCTGAGGACAGGTCGAAGTGGTTAAAGAAGAAAAAAAGAAGGAGAAAAGTAAGGGAAAGCTAGTCGTTGGAAGAGAAGATCAAGGAAGACATCTCAGAAAAAGATATGGATCATGGACAACTCAACAAGCGGAAAAAAAGACCAATGGATGCTTTGGAGCACCGCACAGAAAAGAAGGGAAGACAGGCTGGTGAAGCCCTGAAAATGCGAGTCAAGGCATCTAGCATTTTGGCATATAGGGTTTTGACACCTAGGTTTCGGCCTAGGGTTGTCCAAGAGTAATTGTAATGTATAAATAAATATCTATATGAGAGGGGAAGGGTTGGTGATATGTTCATCGGTTATTTGTTGTTATTGTTGATGATTATTGTTGTTGATGTTATTTTTGTATTGAGAGGGAGAGAGAGAAGTGATGTGTTGTGAAGAGCACTTTGCATTCTGGATTTTTAGCTAGGTGCAAAGATCTACCCTGCAGTTGGGTGCACATGGAGGGGGGAGAAAGAGAGAGGAGAGAAATATGCAAGCTAAGTGCACAGATAGAACTGTATGCTTACATCTAATATATCAAGAAGCATAGTTAGGTGTATGTATCCCTAGAGAGAGGGTGAACCACGTATATATTGTGTTTTTTGTGGTTGACATTGTGATTGTTTTCCATCTTGTGTACTTGTATTACATGCATGTTAGATCAGAGATATAACCCTGCAAAGTGAGTATAATATTGATAACACGTAGCTAGGTTATTTGTGTAGCTGGTCTGGATCCTCTTTGCATTTCCTCTGGTTGTAGACACCTATGTCTTGCAACCCCCTATTGTTACTTCGGGTGAGACTGCATCTGCCTCGCAGGTGTTGTAACAACCCTAGTAGAATATATGTTTAGGGAATTATTAAGTAAAATTTATTAGGTAATTAATTTTTCTAACATATTATTAATTAAACAAAGATTGGTATAATGATACTAATTAAATATTTATTAATTAATTAATGGTTACA